>JAVTVJ010009876.1:0-11457 GCA_034509425.1 Eopsaltria australis | reverse complement strand
CCCTGGCTGCCTTTTGCAGGGCCAAAACCCTCCTCCAAACTGACATCAAGAAACTGGGGAGCAGAGTTCCCTTTCTCCGTGAAAAGGGACACTTTTTGTGTCCCAGCCCTAAGGCACTCTGCTCCCGGACGCCACCTGAGATGCCGCACGGATCAAGATCCCTCACAGACCCAAGCTGCCATCCACCAGAATTCTGGTTGCAATTTTAGGGCTAAATGCCTCCTAAAAACTGGCATCATGGATCTCGGGGACTGAGTTTTATTTCACATGGAAAAGCGCCATTATTTGTATCGAAGGCCACATACCTGGGAGTTGACAGCCGCATGCTGAAATTCCACATGGATCAAGATTCCTCGCACACCCAAGCTGCCACCGACAAGGACCCTGGCTGCCCTTGCAGGCGCCAAAACCCTCCTCCAAACTGACATCAGAAAGTGGGGGGCAGAGTTCCCTTTCTCAGAGAAAAGGGACACTTTTTGTGTCCCGGCCCTAAGGCACTGTGCTCCCGGACGCCACGTGAAATTTCGTATGGATCAAGATTCCTGGCTGACGCAAGCTGCCATCAACCAGGACTCTGGTTGATTTTGTAGGGCTAAAATCCTCCAACAAACCGACATCCTGAATTTCGGGCCTAAGTTTTCTTTCACGTGGATAAGTCCCATCATTTGTATCGTAGGCCCCATGTCTGGGAATCAACTGCCGTCTCTTCAAAGTCCGCATGGAGCAAGATTCCTCACAGACCCAAGCTGCCACCGACAAGGACCCTGGCTGCCCTTGCAGGGCCAAAACCCTCCTCCAAACTGACATCAAGAAAGTGGGGGGCAGAGTTCTCTTTCTCAGAGAAAAGGGACACTTTTTGTGTCCCGGCCCGAAGGCAACTGTGCTCCCGGATGCCTGCTGAAATTCCGCATGGAGCAAGATTCCTCGCAGACCCAAGCTGCCACCGACAAGGACCCTGGCTGCCCTTGCAGGGCCAAAACCCTCCTCCAAACTGACATCAATAAAGTGGGGGGCAGAGTTCGAAATTTCTCAGAGAAAAGGGACACTTTTTGTGTCCCGGCCCGAAGGCAACTGTGCTCCCGGATGCCTGCTGAAATTCCGCATGGAGCAAGATTCCTCGCAGACCCAAGCTGCCACCGACAAGGACCCTGGCTGCCCTTGCAGGGCACAAACCCTCCTCCAAACTGACATCAAGAAAGTGGGGGGCAGAGTTCTCTTTCTCAGAGAAAAGGGACACTTTTTGTGTCCCGGCCCGAAGGCACTGTTCTCCCTGCTGCCTGCTGGAATTCCGCATGGATTAAGATTCCTCGCAACACCCAAGCGCCCATGACAAGGACCCTGGCTGCCCTTGAAGAGCCAAAACCCTCCTCCAAACTGACATCAAGAAAGTGGGGGGCAGAGTTCTCTTTCTCAGAGAAAGGGGACACCTTTTGTGTCCCGGCCCTAAGGCACTCTGCTCACGGACGCCACCTGAGATGCCGCACGGATCAAGATCCCTCACAGACCCAAGCTGCCATCCACCCGAATTCTGGTTGCAATTGTAGGGCTATATGCCTCCTAAAAACTGGCATCATGGATCTGGGGGACTGAGTTTTCTTTCATATGGAAAAGCGCCATTGTTTGTATCGAAGGCCACATACCTGGGAGTTGATAGCCGCATGCTGAAATTCCACATGGATCAAGATTCCTCGCACAACCAAGCTGCCACCAACAAGGACCCTGGCTGCCCTTGCAGGGCCAAAACCCTCCTCCAAACTGACATCAAGAAAGTGGGGGGCAGAGTTCTCTTTCTCAGAGAAAAGGGACACTTTTGGTGTCCCAGCCCTAAGGCAACTCTGCTCCGGACGCCACCTGAAATTCCGTCATGCATCAAGATTACTGGCTGACGCAAGCTGCCACAACAAGAACTCTGGCTGCAATTGTAGCGCGCTGAAATGCCCTCCTTAAAACTGCATCATGGATTTGGAGACTGAGTTTTCTTTCACGTGAGATTAAAGTGCCATCATTTTATCGTTAGGCCCCCATGTCTGGGAGTCGACAGCCGCCTCTTCAGTTTCCGCATGGAGCAAAATCCATCACAGACCCAAGCTGCCACCGAGAAGGACCCTGGCTGCCCTTGCAGGGCCAAAACCCTCCTCCAAACTGACATCAAGAAAGTGGGGGGCAGAGTTCTCTTTCTCAGAGAAAGCGGACACTTTTTGTGTCCTGGCCCTAAGGCACTGTGCTCCCTGCTGCCTCCTGAAAATTCGTATGAATCAAGATTCCTCGCAGACCCAAGGTGCCACAATAAAGAGCCCTGGCTGCCCTTGCAGGGCCAAAACCCTCCTCCAAACTGACATCAAGAAACTGGGGGGCAGAGTTCTCTTTCTCAGAGAAAAGGGACACTTTTTGTGTCCCGGCCCTAAGGCACTCTGCTCCCTGCTGCCTGCTGAAATTCTGTATGGAAAAAATTATTCGCTGACACAAGCTGCCATTAACCAGGACTCTGGTTGCATTTGTAGGGCTAAAATCCTCCACCAAACCGAAATCATGAATTTCGGGCCAAAGTTTTCTTTCACGTGGATAAGTGCCATCATTTGAATGGTAGCCTGCCTTTGCAGGGCCAAAACCCTCCTCCAAACTGACATCAAGAAAGTGGGGGGCAGAGTTCTCTTTCTCAGAGAAAACGGACACTTTTTGTATCCCGGCCCTAAGGCACTGTGCTCCCGACGCCACCTGAAATGCCGCACGGATCAAGATCCTTCCCAGACCCAAGCTGCCATCAACCAGAACTCTGCTTGCAATTGTAGGGCTAAATGCCTCCTAAAAACTGGCATCATGGATCTGGGGGGACTGAGTTTTCATTCACATGGAAAAGCGCCATTGTTTGTATCGAAGGCCACATATCTGGGAGTTGACAGCCGCATGCTGAAATTCCGCATGGATTAAGATTCCTCGGAGACCCAAGCTGCCACCAACAAGGACCCTGGCTGCCCTTGCAGGGCCAAAACCCTCGTCCAAACTGACATCAAGAAACTGGGGGGCAGAGTTCTCTTTCCCAGAGAAAAGGGACACTTTTTGTGTCCCGACCCGAAGGCACTGTTCTCCCTGCTGCCCGCTGAAATTCTGCATGCATCAAGATCCCTCACAGACCCAAGCTGCCACCGACTAGGACCCTGGCTGCCTTTGCAGGGCCAAAACCCTCCTCCAAACTGGTATCAAGAAACTGGGGGGCAGAGTTCTCTTTCTCAGAGAAAAGGGACACTTTTTGTGTCCCGGCCCTAAGGCACTGTGCTCCCGGACGCCACCTGAAAATCCGTATGAATAAAGATCCTTCCCAGACCCAAGCTGCCATCAACTAGTACTCTGGCTGCAATTGTAGGGTTAAATGCCTCCTAAAAACTGGCATCATGGATTTGGGAGACTGAGTTTTCTTTCGCGTGGATAAGTGCTATCATTTGTATCGTAGGCCCCATGTCTGGGAGTCGACAGCCGCCTCTTCAAATTTCGCATGGAGCAAGATCCATCACAGACCCAAGCTGCCACCGACAACGACCCTGGCTGCCCTTGAAGGGCCAAAACCCTCCTCCAAACTGTCGTCAGGAAACTGGGGGGCAGAGTTCTCTTTCTCAGAGGAAAGTGACACTTCTTGTGTCCCGGCCCTAAGGCACTGTTCTACCGGATGCCACTTGAAATACCGCACAAATCAAGATCCTTCCCAGACCCAAGCTGCCATCAACTAGAACTCTGGCTGCAACTGTAGGGCTAAATGCCTCTTAAAATCTGGCATCATGGATCCGGGGGATTGAGTTTTCTTTCACGCGGAAAAGCGCCATTGTTTGTATAGAAGCCCCATGTGTGTAAGGTGACAGCCGCATCCGGAAATTCTGCACAGATTAAGATCCCTCGCAGACCCAAGCTGCCACCGACTAGGACCCTGGCTGCTCTTGCAGGGTCAAAACCCTCCTCCAAACTGACATCAAGAAAGTGGGGGGCAGAGTTCTCTTTCCCAGAGAAAAGGGACACTTTTTGTGTCCCGGCCCTAAGGCACTGTGCTCCCGGATGCCTCCTTAAATTTTGCATGCATCAAGACCCATCACAAACCCAAGATGCCACCGACTAGGACCCTGTCTGCCCTTGCAAGGCCAAAACCCTCCTCCAAACTGACGTCAGGAAACTGGGGGGCAGAGTTCTCTTTCTCAGAGAAAAGGGACACTTTTTGTATCCCGGCCCGAAGGCACTCTGCTCCCGGATGACTCCTGAAATTCCGCATGGATCAAGATTCCTCGCAGACCCAAGACTGCCACGACATAAGCGAACCCTGCTGCCTTTGCAGGGCCAACCCTCCTCCAAACTACATCAAGAAAAGGAAAGTGCGGCGGCAGAGTCTCTTTCTCAGAGAAAAAGGGACACTTTTTGTGTCCCAGCCCTAAGGCACTGTGCTCCCGGACGCCACCTGAAATCCCGTATGGATCGAGATCCTTCCCAGACCCATGCTGCCATCAACTAGAACTCTGGCTGCAATTGTAGGGCTAAATGCCTCCTAAAAACTGGCATCATGGATCTGGGGGACTGAGTTTTCTTTCACATGGAAAAGCGCCATTGTTTGTATCGAAGGCCCCATGTCTCTAAGTTGACAGCCGCATCCGGAATTTCCGCAAGGATTAAGAGTCCTCGCAGACCCAAGCTGCCACCGACTAGGACCCTGGCTGCCCTTGCAGGGCCAAACCTTCCTCCAAACTGACATCAATAAAGTGGGGGGCAGAGTTCTCTTTCTCAGAGAAAAGGGACACTTTTTGTATCCCGGCCCGAAGGCACTCTGCTCCCGGATGACTCCTGATATTCCGCATGGATCAAGATTCCTCGCAGACCCAAGCTGCCACGACAAGGACCCTGGCTGCCTTTGCAGGGCCAAAACCCTCCTCCAAACTGACATCAAGAAAGTGGGGGGCAGAGTTCTCTTTCTCAGAGAAAAGGGACACTTTTTGTGTCCCGGCCCGAAGGCACTGTGCTCCCTGCTGCCTCCTGAAATTCCGTTTGGATCAAGATTCCTCGCAGACCCAAGCTGCTACCAAGAAGGACGCTGGCTGCCTTTGCAGGGCCAAAACCCTCTTCAAAACTGACATCAAGAAAGTGGGGGTCAGAGTTCCCTTTCTCAGAGAAAAGGGACACTTTTTGTGTCCCGGCCCTAAGGCACTGTGCTCCCGGACGCCACCTGAAATTCCGTGTGGATCAAGATTATTCGCTGACGCAAGCTGCCATCAACCAGGACTCTGGTTGCATTTGTAAAGCTAAAACCCTCCACCAAACCGACATCATGAATCTGGGGGCCTAAGTTTTCTTTCACGTGGAAAAGTGCCATCATTTGTATCGCAAGCCCCCAGTCTGGGAGTCGACTGCCGCCTCTTCAAGTTCCGCATGGAGCAAGACCCCTCACAGACCCAAGCTGCCACTGAGAAGGACCCTGGCTGCCCTTGCAGGGCCAAAACCCTCCTCCAAACTGACATCAAGAAACTGGGGGGCAGAGTTCTCTTTCTCAGAGAAAAGGGACACTTTTTGTGTCCCGGCCCGAAGGCACTCTGCTCCGGGACGCCACCTGTAATGCCGCACGGATCAAGATCCTTCCCAGACCCAAGCTGCCATCAACTAGAACTCTGGCTGCAATTGTAGGGCTAAATGCCTCCTAAAAACTGGCATCATGGATTTGGGAAACTTAGTTTTCCATCACATGCAAAAGCGCAATTCTTTCTATCGAAAACCACATATTGGAGACTTTACTGTCGCATGTTGAAATTCGGCATGCATGAAGATTACTCGCAGATCCAAGCTGCCACCGACAAGGACCCTGGCTGCCCTTGCAGGGCCAAAACCCTCCTCCAAACTGACATCAAGAAACTGGGGGCCAGAGCTCTCTTTCTCAGAGAAAAGGGACACTTTTTGTGTCCCGGCCCTAAGGCACTGTGCTCCCTGCTGCCTCCTGAAATTCCGTATGGATCAAGATTCCTCGCAGACCCAAGCTGCCACCGACAAAGAAGCTGGCTGCCCTTGCAGGGCCAAAACCCTCCTCCAAACTGACATCAAGAAAGTGGGGGGCAGAGTTCTCTTTCTCAGAGGAACGGGACACTTTTTGTGTCCCGGTCCGAAGGCACTCTACATCCGGACGCCACCTGAAATTCCGTATGGATCAAGACCCTTCCCTGACCGAAGCTGCCATTCACAAGAACTCTGGCTGCAATTGTAGGGCTAAATGCCTCCTAACAACTGGCATCATATATTTGGGAGACTGAGTTTTCTTTCACGTGGATAAGTGCCATAATTTGTATTGTCGGCCACATGTCTGGGAGTCGACAGCAGCCTCTTCAAATTCCGCATGGAGCAAGATCCATCACAGACCCAAGCTGCCACCGAGAAGGACCCTGGCTGCCCTTGCAGGGCCAAAACCCTCCTCCAAACTGACATCAAGAAACTGCGGGGCAGAGTTATCTTTCTCAGAGAAAAGGGACACTTTTTGTGTCCCGGCCCTAAGGCACTGTGCTCCCGGATGTCTCCTGAAATTCTGCATGCATCAAGATCCCTCACAGACCCCAGCTGCCACCGACAAGGACCCTGGCTGCCCTTGCAGGGCCAAAACCCTCCTCCAAACTGACATAAGAAAGTGGGGGGCAGAGTTCTCTTTCCCAGAGAAAAGGGACACTTTTTGTGTCCCGGCCCTAAGGCACTGTTCTCCCTGCTGCCTGCTGAAATTCCGCATGGATCAAGATTCCTCGCAGACCCAAGCTGCCACCGACAAGGACCCTGGCTGCCCTTGCAGGGCCAAAACCCTCCTCCAAACTGTCATCAAGAAACTGGCGGGCAGAGTTCTCTTTCTCAGAGAAAAGGGACACTTTTTGTGTCCCGGCCCTAAGGCACTGTGCTCCCTGCTTCCTCCTGAGAATCCGTATGGATCAAGATTCCTCGCAGACCAAGCTGCCACCGACAAGGACCCTGGCTGCCCTTGCAGGGCCAAAACCGTCCTCCAAACTGACATCAAGAAACTGGGGGGCAGAGTTCTCTTTCTCAGAGAAAAGGGACACTTTTTGTGTCCCAGCCCTAAGGCACTGTGCTCCCTGCTGCCTCCTGAAAGTCCGCATGGATCAAGATCCCTCCCAGACCCATGCTGCCATCAACTAGAACTCTGGCTGCAATTGTAGGTCTAAATGCCTCCTAAAAACTGGCATCGTGGTCCTGGGGGACTGAGTTTTCTTTCACATGGAAAAGCGCCATTGTTTGTATCGAAGGCCCCATGTCTCTAAGTTGACAGCCGCATCCGCAATTTCCGCAAGGATTAAGATTCCTCGCAGACCCAAGCTGCCACCGACTAGGACCCTGGCTGCCCTTGCAGGGCCAAACCTTCCTCCAAACTGACATCAATAAAGTGGGGGGCAGAGTTCTCTTTCTTAGAGAAAAGGGACACTTTTTGTGTCCCGGCCCGAAGGCACTGTGCTCCCTGATTCCGCCTGAAATTCCGTATCGATCAAGATTCCTCGCAGACCCAAGCTGCCACCGAGAAGGACCCTGGCTGCCCTTGCAGGGCCAAAACCCTCCTCCAAACTGACAACAAGAAAGTGGGGGTCAGAGTTCACTTTCTCAGAGAAAAGGGACACTTTTTGTGTCCCGGCCCGAAGGCACTGTGCTCCCTGCTGCCTCCTGAAATTCCGCATGGATCAAGATTCCTCGCAGACCCAAGCTTCTACCAAGAAGGACACTGGCTGCCCTTGCAGGGCCAAAACCCTCTTCAAAACTGACACCAAGAAAGTGGGGGTCAGAGTTCCCTTTCTCAGAGAAAAGGGACACTTTTTGTGTCCCGGCCCGAAGGCACTGTGCTCCCTGCTGCCTCCTGAAATTCCGGGTGGATCAAGATCCTTCCCAGACCCAAGGTGCCATCAACTAGAAACTCTGGCTGCAATTGTAGGGCTAAATGCCTCCTTAAAAAAACTGCATCATGGATTGGGAGACTGAGTTTTCTATTCACGTGGAAAAAGTGCCATCTTTGTACTCGAAGGCCCCATGTCTGGGAGTCGACAGCCGCCTCTCAAATTCCGCATGGAGCAGATCCCCTCACAGACCCAAGCTGCCACCGACAAGACCCTGGGCTGCCCTTGCAGGCCAAAAACTCTCCTCCAAAACTGACATCAAGGAAACTGGGGGCAGAGTTTTCTTTGCAGAGAAAAGGGACACTTTGTGTCCCGGCCCTATGGCACTCTGCTCCCGGACGCCACCTGAAATTCCGTATGGATCAAGATTACTGGCTGACGCAAGCTGCCATCAACTAGAACTCTGGCTGCAATTGTAGGGCTAAATGCCTCCTAAAAACTGGCATCATGGATTTGGGAAACTTAGTTTTCCATCACATGCAAAAACGCAATTCTTTCTGTCGAAAACCACATATTGGAGACTTTACTGTCGCATGTTGAAATTCGGCATGCATTAAGATTACTCGCAGATCCAAGCTGCCACCGACAAGGACCCTGGCTGCCCTTGCAGGGCCAAAGCCCTCCTCCAAACTGACATCAAGAAAGTGGGGGGCAGAGCTCTCTTTCTCAGAGAAAAGGGACACTTTTTGTGTCCCGGCCCTAAGTCACTGTTCTCCCTGCTGCCTGCTGAAATTCCGCATGGATCAAGATTCCTCGCAGACCCAAGCTGCCACCGACAAGGACCCTGGCTGCCCTTGCAGGGCCAAAACCCTCCTCCAAACTGACATCAAGAAAGTGGGGGGCAGAGTTCTCTTTCTCAGAGGAACGGGACACTTTTTGTGTCCCGGTCCGAAGGCACTCTACATCCGGACGCCACCTGAAATTCCGTATGGATCAAGACCCTTCCCTGACCGAAGCTGCCATTCACAAGAACTCTGGCTGCAATTGTAGGGCTAAATGCCTCCTAACAACTGGCATCATGGATTTGGGAGACTGAGTTTTCTTTCACGTGGATAAGTGCCATCATTTGTATCGAAGGCCCCATGTCTGGGAATCAACTGCCGCCTCTTCAAATTCCGCATGGAGCAAGATCCCTCACAGACCCAAGCTGCCACCGACTAGGACCCTGGCTCCCTTGCAGGGCCAAAACCCTCCTCCAAACTGACATCAAGAAACTGGGGGGCAGAGTTCTCTTTCTCAGAGAAAAGGGACACTTTTTGTGTCTGAGCCCTAAGGCACTGTTCTCCCTGCTGCCTGCTGAAATTCCGCATGGATCAAGTCTCCTCGCAGACCCAAGCTGCCACCGACAAGGACCCTGGCTGCCCTTGCAGGGCCAAAACCCTCCTCACAACTGACATCCAGAAAGTGGGGGGCAGAGTTCTCTTTCTCAGAGAAAAGGGACACTTTTTGTGTCCCGGCCCTAAGGCACTGTGCTCCCGGACGCCACCTGAAAGTCCGTATGGATCAAAATTATTCGCTTACGCAAGCTGCCATCAACCAGGACTCTGGTTGGATTTGTAGGGCTAAAATCCTCCACCAAACCGACACCATGAATTTCGGGCCTAAGTTTTCTTTCACGTAGATAAGTGCCATCATTTGTATCGTAGGCCCCATGTCTGGGAATAAACTGCCGCCTCTTTAAATTCCGCATGGATCAGGATTCCTCGCAGACCCAAGCTGCCACTGACAAGGACCCTGGCTGCCTTTGCAGGGCCAAAACCCTCCTCAAACTGACATCAAGAAAGTGTGGGGCAGAGTTCTCTTTCTCAGAGGAAAGGGACACTTTTTGTGTCCCGGCCCTAAGGCACTCTGCTCCCGGACGCTACCTGAAATTCCGTATGGATCAAGATCCTTCCCAGACCCAAGCTGCAATCAACTAGAACTCTGGCTGCAATTGTAGGGCTAAATGCCTCCTAAAAACTGGCATCATGGATCTGGAGGACGGAGTTTTCTTTCACATGGAAATGCGCCATTGTTTGTATCTAAGACCCCATGTCTGGGAGTCAACAGCCGCCTCTTCAAATTCCGCATAGACCAAGATCCATCACAGACCCAAGCTGCCACCGAGAAGGACCCTGGCTGCCCTTGCAGGGCCAAAACCCTCCTCCAAACTGACATCAAGAAAGTGGGGGGCAGAGTTCTCTTTCTCAGAGAAAAGGAACACTTTTTGTGTCCGAGCCCTAAGGCACTGTTCTCCCTGCTGCCTGCTGAAATTCCGCATGGATCAAGATTCCTCGCAGACCCAAGCTGCCACCGACAAGGACCCTGGCTGACCTTGCTGGGCCAAAACCCTCCTCCAAACTGACATCAAGAAAGTGGGGGGCAGAGTTCTCTTTCTCAGAGAAAAGGGCACTTTTTGTGTCCCAGCCCTAAGGCACTGTGCTCCCGGACGCTAGCTGAAATACCGCCCGGATCAAGATCCTTCCCAGACCCAAGCTGCCATCAACTAGAACTCTGGCTGCAATTGTAGGGCTAAATGCCTCCTAAAAACTGGCATCATGCATCTGGGGGACTGAAATTTCTTTCACATGGAAAGCGCCATTGTTTGCATCGAAGGCCACATATCTGGGAGTTGACAGCTGCATGCTGAAATTCCGCATGGATTAAGATTCCTCGCAGACCCAAGCTGCCACCAACAAGGACCCTGGCTGCCCTTGCAGGGCCAAAACCTCCTCCAAACTGACATCAAGAAAGTGGGGGGCAGAGTTCTCTTTCTCAGAGAAAAGGGACACTTTTTGTGTCCCGGCCCTAAGGCACTGTGCTCCCAGATGCCTGCTGAAATTCTGCATGGATCAAGATCCCTCGCAGACCCCAGCTGCCACCGTCAAGGACCCTGGCTCCCCCTGCAGGGCCAAAACCCTCCTCCAAACTGACATCAAGAAAGTGGGGGGCAGAGTTCTCTTTCTCAGAGAAAAGGGACACTTTTTGTGTCCTGGCTGTAAGGCACTCTGCTTCCGGACGCCACCTGAAATTCCTTATGGATCAAGATTCCTGGCTGACGCAAGCTGCCATCAACTAGAACCCTGGCTGCAATTGTAGGGCTAAATGCCTCCTAAAAACTGGCATCATGAATTTGGGAGACTGAGTTTTCTTTCACGTGGAAAAGTGCTATCATTTGTATCGTATGCCCCATGCCTGGGAGTCGACAGCCGCCTCTTCAAATTCCGCATGGAGCAAAATCCCTCACAGACCCAAGCTGCCACCGACAAGGACCCTGGCTGCCCTTGCAGGGCCAAAACCATCCTCCAAACTGACATCATGAAACCTGGGGCCAGAGTTCTCTTTCTCAGTGAAAAGGGACACTTTTTGTGTCCCGGCCCGAAGGCACTGTTCTCCCGGAGGTCTCCTGAAAATCTGTATGGATCAAGATCCTTCCCAGACACAAGCTGTCATCAACTAGAACACGGGCCGCAATTGTAGGGCTAAATGCTTCCTAAAAACTGGCATCATGGATCTGGGTGACTGAGTTTTCTTTCACATGGAAAAGCGCCATTGTTTGTATCGTATGCCTCATGCCTGGGAGTCG
>JAVTVJ010009851.1:0-12691 GCA_034509425.1 Eopsaltria australis | reverse complement strand
TAAGATATTTGTTAACACAGGACTCTGCTTACTTATAGCATGGTTTAAGGGAGCCTAAAAACGGCTTCTTTTTCTTTGGGCTCGGTGTTTCCCTTTTGAGTGCTTCCCAGAGCAGACAAAGAGCGCTCGCTGCCCTCGCACGGCCGGGGACGGGCGCGGCATGCGGGCACCCCCGCCCAGGGGCACCCCCGGCTCGCCCGCGCTCGGCCCGTGCTGCTGCTCACCGCGGCTCTCGGGTGTCCTTAAAACAAGCTCGTTACTGTGGAAAGTGCGATAGGGCCGTTCCTCCTCTTAGATCTCACACTCCCGGCCGCTCTGGGCCGGTGCGGGCGGGGCCCAGGAGCAGCGAGTGAGCCGGGCCGTGGCCGCGCAGCGGCGGCCCCGCCTCCGCCAGAGCAGGGCCGAAGCCGCGCAGCGGCAGCCCCGGTCCCGGGTCGCTTCCTGGGACCGCTCCCCCGCGCATCCCCCGGCCGTGACCAGGGCAATGGCAGGAATCACCTCCGCCCCTCTCAGAGCGGCTGGTGCCCCGCTTCTGTCACGGGGGAGTGACCGCCCTGCTCGCGGAGCCGTCCCGGAAGTCCGGGAGTCGCCCTTGCCTTTAAATCTTGGAAAAACTTTTTACAGATGGAACATAGAAAGTGGGGGCTTCTCCCCCTTCCCTTACAATGGTGCGAACCGAGCTTTCTCGGCCGTTCCACAAAACTTGCTGGAAGCGAGGATCTCTCCCTCGCCTCCCACTAAGGAGCAGGCTGGACACCAGCCTCTCCACAGACCTGTAGGAAGCGAGGATTTCTCACTCGCCTCCCACCAAGGAGCAGGCTGGGCACCCAGCCGCTCCACAAACCTGTAGGAAGTGGGATTCTCTCCCCAGCCTCCCACCAAGGAGCAGGCTGGTCACCCAGCCGCTCCACAAACCTGTAGGAAGTGGGAATCTCTCCCCAGCCTCCCACCAAGGAGCAGGCTGGACACTCAGCCGCTCCACAAACCTGTAGGAAGCGGGGCCCATCCCCCACCTCCTACCAAGAAGCAGACCAGGCCTCCCCCGGCCGCTCCATGCCCAGATGTCTCCCGGCCAGCTTTCAATTCAAAACTCGCATGTGCTAAACATGAAATAAACTTTCGCACTGTGATTTGCTTTTCTCTACCAGTGAAAAATCTCAGCCGAGATCACACAACCGCCTCCTCCCCACCAGCCGATCTCTGGGGCAGGTTGGAAAATCGGCAACAGGAAAAACTTGGAGAAATGATTTCAAAAGCCAATTTTCTCACCACCACGCCAGGTTGTCCTGGGATCGCTAACAATTACTGACTTTAAACAGATACACAATACATAAACAATACACACACATACAAACTACACCACTACACAACGAAGAACCCACCTTGTAACTACCTCCTTGTTGGCGATCTTGAACCATGGTGTTCTCGGACCTCAGGCCCGTGGCAGGGAATTCTTTAGATTGCTGTCAGGAAGGAATTCCTTGCAGGATGTTTTCGGTCCAGAGGAAGGGTACCAGGTTCTCGTGTCCCTTCTGGGTGTGCCAAATAACTGTTGCCTTTTCCCCCAGCCTGGAAAAGAAACTCGAGATCATTTTAGCAAGGAGGTAATATAAAAGGGGATCTTTATTTTGAAGGTCTTCAGCAGCAGTTATGGAAAGGTGTCCATAAAAGCCCAGCCCCTCCAGGGGTGATTACATATTTATAGCTTTTAGGAAATTAGCATAATTGATTAAGAGCACCAATAAGGAGAACAAGTGGCGATTCAATTCCCCCTCAGGTCCAGCCCCTTCCCTGGAGCCCCCCTCTCAGCACTGGCTGCACTCTGCTTATGAAAATGTACCTCAGAGTTGTTCTCGGCCTTGGTTCCCAGGAAGAACTGAGATAGGACAGGGCCTTGCAACCCCATGGGGCTTGGAGCTCTTGAATTTGTTTTGTCTTTCTGCTTAGGGAAAGGCTATGGAAAGGTACTGGAAAAACTAGCTATTAATATAGTAGGCTACAGAGCCACAAAAATATGTGCAGAGAGTACAGATTTAACATATAAAAAGAAAAAAGGCAGAAACCCAAACGGGGGGGCAAATCCCCAAACCGGGAGAACAGTGCCTTAGGGCCGGGACACAAAAAGTGATCCTTTTCTCTGAGAAAGAGAACTCTGCCCCCCAGTTTCTTGATGTCAGTTTGGAGGAGGGTTTTGGCCCTGCAAGGGCAGCCAGGGTCCTTGTCGGTGGCAGCTTGGGTCTGCGAGGAATCTTAATCCAAGCGGAATTTCAGCATGCGGCTTCAACTCCTAGACATGGGGCCTTCGATACAAACAATGGCGCTTTTCCATGTGAAAGAAAACTCAGTCCCCCAGATCCATGATGCCAGTTTTTAGGAGGCATTTAGCCCTACAATTGCAGTCACAATTCTAGTTGATGGCAGCTTGGGGTCTGGGAAGGATCTTGATTAGTGTGGCATTTCAGGTGGCGTACGGGAGCAGAGTGCCTTAGGGCCGGGACACAAAAAGTGTCCCTTTTCTCGGAGAAAGAGAGCTCTGCCCCCAGTTTCTTGATGTCAGTTTGGAGGAGGGTTTTGGCCCTGCAAGGGCAGCCAGGGTCCTTCTCGGTGGCAGCTTGGCTCTGCGAGGAATCTTAATCCATGCGGAATTTCCGCAAGCGGATGTCGACTCCCAGACATGGGGCCTTCGATACAAACAATGGCGATTTTCAACGTGAAAGAAAACTTAGGGCCCCCAGATTCATTTTGATGTCTGGTTTGTGGATGGAGGTTTTAGCCCTCAAATGCAACCAGAGTCCTGGTTGATGGCATCTTGCCGTACGAATAATCTTGACATTACGAATTTTCAGGTGGGCGTCCTGGAGCAGCAGTGGCCTTAGGGCCGGGACACAAAAGTGTCCCTTTTCTCTGAGAAAGAGAACTCTGCCCCCAGTTTTCGTGATGTCAGTTTTGGAAAGGAGGGTTTTGGTCCCTGCAAGGCAGCCAGGGCGTCCCTGTCGGCGTGGCAGCTTGGTCTGCCGAGGAATCTTGATCCATACGGATGAAGACTCAGCAGGGAGCAGAGGTGCCTTTAGGCCCTGGACACAAAAAGTGTCCCTTTTTCTCTGAGAAAGAGAACTCTGCTCCCAGTTCTTGATGTCAGTTTGAGGAGGTTTTGGCCTGCAAGGGCAGCCAGGGTCCTTTTTGGTGGCAGCTTGGGTCTGCGAGGAGTCTTAATCTGTGCGGAATTTCAGCATGAGGCAGTCAACTCCCAGATAATGTGGCCTTCGATGCAAACGATGGCGCATTTCCATGTGAAAGAAAACTCAGTCCCCCAGATGCATGATGCCAGTTTTTAGGAGGCATTTAGCCCTACAATTGCAGCCAGAATTCTAGTTGATGGCAGCTTGGGTCTGGGAAGGATCTTGATCCATGCGGCATTTAGGGTGGCGTCCGGTGTTTCTTTTCCCCCAGCCTGAAAAGAAACTCGAGATCATTTTAGCAAGGAGGTAATATAAAAGGGGATCTTTATTTTGAAGGTCTTCAGGAGCAGTTATGGAAAGGTGTCCATAAAATCCCAGCCCCTCCAGGGGTGAGTACATATTTATAGCTTTTAGGAAATTAGCATAATTGATTAAGAGCACCAATAAGGAGAACGTATGGCGATTCAATTCCCCCTCAGGTCCAGCCCCTTCCCTGGAGCCCCCCTCTCAGCACTGGCTGCACTCTGCTTATGAAAATGTACCTCAGAGTTGTTCTCGGCCTTGGTTCCCAGGAAGAACTGAGATAGGACAGGGCCTTGCAACCCCCTGGGGCTTGGAGCTCTGGAATTGTTTTGTCTTTCTGCTTAGGGAAAGGCTATGGAAAGGTACTGGAAAAACTAGCTATTAATATAGTAGGCTACAGAGCCACAAAAATATGGGCAGAGAGTACAGATAACATATAAAAGAAAAAAGCCAGAAACCAAACGGCATCATTCCCCCCTTTTTTAGAGACTAACAAGACTCTGTCTTGTCTAGTCTCTACTCTGCATTCAACCATACCTCTGGTTTATACAACTGGCTATCCACTAGTTGTTACACAGATGCTAATTATAACTACAGTTACTATGAACATTTCTTTTATCTAGGTTCAGTTTGGTAACCATGAAGTGAGTGTACTGAAGATATTCAAGGTTCAGTAAGCTCTTTTGAGAGTTACTTGGTGTAAATTTGAGTTTGCTTTCAAATTTCAACCAAATTTCTAAAAAAATTTTTCATTCAGATTTGCATAAGAACAACAATTAGTGTTAATGATTTTGTGGCTAGTAGGAAATTAAGAGCTATTTTGTTTTGTCAACAGCCTTTAATATGATTAAACATGACATTTGGAATCACAGCTCCATGGGCACAGGCCCAATCTTTATCTTGGGGCAAAACTTACCAGGCCAGATTCTCAACTTTGAAAAGTTGTCCTTATGAAGAGCTTTTGGATACATTTTGGACTAGAGTTACATGCAAATTTTAGGACCAAATTTGAATCACGGTTACCAACTGTACAGATAAGAGGTACAAAAAGAACAGTTTAAATCATATCATCTCAATTTGTATCAGTCTCTGTTTTCTGGCCGTCTATGGAGCAGACGTCTTCTTAACTCTGGAGCAGTGAATTCAAGGCTCTCTGCCAGCAGCTTTGGATTTGGTGAGGGTAGTCAGGACTTGGAATGACTCTTTTTACTTAGCTCGTAAGATTACTGTCCCTTCATTCAACATAGACTCAGTCTCTAGGCTTAAATAGTTGCTAGTCTTCCTTCTTTCTAGATGACTTTGCTCAGTTCTAGATCTTTCATTGATATAATCAGTTCAGCTTTTTGTGATGGCACATTTGATGGTAACACTTTTCTCATGGTTACCTGGTTCGTGGTTGTTACTGCATAACCTGTCTTTTGTTTGCCATCTCGCATGAAGCTGCTCTCATCTGCATGCAGCTCCCAGGCTGGCACATCTTTCAGGTCTGCTCTGCTGGAATAGGCTTCTTCCATGGTCTGCAAACAGTCAGACTTAAATACATTATCAGTTAGTGCTGGGAACAGACATACTAGGATTGACAGCAAACGTTTTCAGAATAACAGTATCCAGTTTCAGTAGCATGGCATAGGGTCCATGTCTTCTATGTTCACAGAACAAACTTACAGCGGGTTGCATGCAACTGTTGGATGTATCAATTCTTGGCTGCTGGTGGGATGCAGCAATTTTCAGTTGCTGACTGCCCTAGTTCTCCAGCTTTCAGGATTATTTTACAATAGTAAGAAGTCCTTGGTCTTTTTTACTTACAAGGATACTAGGAGAGTCTTTTACAAATTAACTCAGCTAAACCATTCTAAGAGATATTGTTAACCACAGGACTCTGCTTACTTATAGCATGGTTTAACGGGAGCCTAAAAAACGGCTTTCTTGTTCTTTGGGCTCGGTGTTTCCTTTTGAGTGACTTACCAGAGCAGACAAAGAGCCGCTTCGCTGCCCTCGCACGGCGGGACGGCGCGGCCATGCGGAGGCAACCCCCGCCCAGGGGCACCCCCGGCTCGCCCGCCGCTCTGGCCCGTTGCTGCTGCCTACACAGCGGCTCTCGGTGTCCCTTAAAAACACTCTGTTACTGTGGAAACGTTGCGATAGGGCTGTCCTGCTCTAGATCTCACACTCCCGGCCCGCTCTGGCGCCGGTGCGGCCGCGGGCCAGGAGCAGCGCAGTGAGGCCGGGCCGTGGCGCGCAGTGTGGCGGCCCCGCCTCCGCCAGAGCAGGGCCGAAGCAGCGCAGCGGCAGCCCCGGTCCCGGTTCGCTTCCTGGGACCGCTCCCCCGCGCATCCCCGGCCGTGACCAGGGCAATGGCAGGAATCACCTCCGCCCCTCTCAGAGCGGCTGGTGCCCCGCTTCTGTCACGGGGGAGTGACCGCCCTGCTCGCGGAGCCGTCCCGGAAGTCCGGGAGTCGCCCTTGCCTTAAAATCCTGGAAAAACTTTTTACAGATGGAACATAGAAAGTTGGGGCTTCTCCCCCTTCCCTTACAATGGTGCGAACCGAGCTTTCTCGGCCGTTCCACAAAACTTGCTGGAAGCGAGGATCTCTCCCTCGCCTCCCACTAAGGAGCAGGCTGGACACCCAGCCTCTCCACAGACCTGTAGGAAGCGAGGATTTCTCACTCGCCTCCCACAAAGGAGCAGGCTGGGCACCCAGCCGCTCCACACACCTGTAGGAAGTGGGAATCTCTCCCCAGCTTCCCACCAAGGAGCAGGCTGGGCACCCAGCCGCTCCACAAACCTGTAGGAAGTGGGAATCTCTCCCCAGCTTCCCACCAAGGAGCAGGCTGGGCACCCAGCCGCTCCAAAAACCTGTAGGAAGTGGGAATCTCTCCCCAGCCTCCCACCAAGGAGCAGGCTGGACACCCAGCCGCTCCACAAACCTGTAGGAAGCGGGGCCCATCCCCCACCTCATACCAAGAAGCAGACCAGGCTTCCCCCGGCCGCTCCATGCCCAGATGTCTCCAGGCCAGCTTTCAATTCAAAACTCGCATGTGCTAAACATGAAATAAACTTTCGCACTGTGATTTGCTTTTCTCTACCAGTGAACAATCTCAGCCGAGATCCCACACCCGCCTCCTCCCCCCCAGCCGATCTCTGGGGCAGGTTGGAAAATCGGCAACAGGAAAAACTTGGAGAAATGATTTCAAAAGCAAATTTTCTCACCACCACGCCAGGTTTGGTCCTGGATTCGCTAACAATTACTGACTTTAAACAGGATACACATATACATAAACAATACACCACACATACAAAACTACACCATACACAACGAAAAGAACCACCTTTATACTACCTCCTGTGGGATCTTGGAACCATGGTGTCTCGACCTCAGGCCCGTGGCAGGGAATTCTTTAGATTGCTGTCAGAAAAGAATTCCTTGCAGGATGTTTTCGGTCCAGAGGAAGGGTACCAGGTTCTCGTGTCCCTTCTGGGTGTGCCAAATAACTGTTGCCTTTTCCCCCAGCCTGGAAAAGAAACTCGAGATCATTTTAGCAAGGAGGTAATATAAAAGGGGATCTTTATTTTGAAGTTCTTCAGGAGCAGTTATGGAAAGTTGTCCATAAAAGCCCAGCCCCTCCAGGGGTGAGTACATATTTATAGCTTTTAGGAAATTAGCATAATTAAGAGCACCAATAAGGAGAACAAGTGGCGATTCAATCCCCCTCAGGTCCAGCCCCTTCCCTGGAGCCCCCCTCTCAGCACTGGCTGCACTCTGCTTATGAAAATGTACCTCAGAGTTGTTCTCGGCCTTGGTTCCCAGGAAGAACTGAGATAGGACAGGGCCTTGCAACCCCCTGGGGCTGGGAGCTCTGGACTTTGTTTTGTCTTTCTGCTTAGGGAAAGGCTATGGAAAGGTACTGGAAAAACTAGCTATTAATATAGTAGGCTACAGAGCCACAAAAATATGGGCAGAGAGTACAGAGAACATATAAAGAAAAAAACCAAACGGCATCACCAGAGACACAGTGGGGCCGGGACACAAAAAGTGTCCCTTTTCTCTGAGAAAGAGAACTCTGCCCCCCAGTTTCTTGATGTCATTTGGAGGAGGGTTTTGGCCATGCAAGGGCAGTCAGGATTTTTCTTGGTTTCACCTTGGGTCTGCGAGGAATCTTAATCCATGCGGAATTAACGCATGAGGCACTCAACTCCCAGATATGTGACCTTCGATGCAAACAATGGCGCATTTCCACGTGAAAGTAAACTCAGTCCCCCAGATGAATGATGCCAGTTTTTAGGAGGCATTTAGGCCTACAATTGCAGCCAGAGTTCTAGTTGATGGCAGCTTGGGTCTGGGAAGCCTCTTGATCCGTGTGGACTTTCAGGTGGCCTCCGGGAGCACAGTGCCTTAGGGCCGGGACACAAAAAGTGTCCCTTTTCTCTGAGAAAGAGAACTCTGCCCCCCACTTTCTTGATGTCAGTTTGGAGGAAGGTTGTGGCCCTGCAAGGGCAGCCAGGGTCCTTGTCGGTGGCAGCTTGGGTCTGCGAGGAATCTTAATCCATGCGGAATTTGAAGAGGCGGCAGTCGACTCCCAGACAGGGGGCCTGCGATAGAAATGATGGCACTTTTCCACGTGAAAGAAAACTTAGGCCCCCAGATTCATGATGTCTGTTTGGTGGAGGTTTTGGCCCTACAAATGCAACCAGAGTCCTGGTTGATGGCATCTTGCGTCAGCGAATAATCTTGATCCATACGGAATTTCAGGTGGCGTCCAGGAGCAGAGTGCCTTAGGGCCAGGACACAAAAGTGTCCCTTTTCTCTGAGAAAGAGAACTCTGCCCCCCAGTTTCTTGATGTCAGTTTGGATGAAGGGTTTTTGCCCTGCAAGGGCAGCCAGGGTCCCATGGGTGGCAGCTTGGGTCTCGCGAGGAATCTTGATCCATACAGATTTGAAGGCACTTGGCAGGGGCAAGGGTCTGGGGCGGGACACAAAAAGTCCCTTTTCTCTGAGAAGAATACTGCCCCCCCAGTTTCGATGTCAGTTTGGGAGGGAGGTTTTGGCCTGCAAAGGAACAGCCAAGTCCTTGTCGGTGGCAGCTTGGGTCTGCGAGGAATCTTGATCCATACGGAATTTCAGGAGGCAGCAGGGAGCACAGTGCCTTAGGGGCGGGACACAAAAAGTGTCCCTTTTCTCTGAGAAAGAGAACTCTGCCCCCCAGTTTCTTGATGTCCGGTTGGAGGAGGGTTTTGGCCCTGCAAGGGCAGCCAGGGTCCCTGTTGGTGGCAGCTTGGGTCTGCGAGGAATCTTAATCCATGCGGAATTTCAGCATGCGGCTGTCAACTCCCAGATATGTGGCCTTCGATGCAAACAATGGCGCATTTCAATGTGAAAGAAAACTCAGTCCCACAGATGCATGATGCCAGTTTTTAGGAGGCATTGCTTCTGGTACAGCCAGAGTTCTTGATGGCAGCTTGGGTCTGGGAAGGATCTTGATCCATCACGACATTTCAGGTGGCGTCGGTGTTGCCTTTCCACAGCCTGGAAAAGAAACTCGAGATCATTTTAGCAAGGAGGTAATATAAAAGGGGATCTTTATTTTGAAGGTCTTCAGGAACAGTTATGGAAAGGTGTCCATAAAAGCCCAGCCCCTCCAGGGGTGAGTACATATTTATAGCTTTTAGGAAATTAGCATAATTAAGAGCACCAATAAGGAGAACAAGTGGCGATTCAATTCCCCCTCAGGTCCAGCCCCTTCCCTGGAGCCCCCCTCTCAGCACTGGCTGCACTCTGCTTATGAAATGTACCTCAGAGTTGTTCTCGGCCTTGGTTCCCAGGAAGAACTGAGATAGGACAGGGCCTTGCAACCCCCTGGGGCTTGGAGCTCTGGAATTTGTTTTGTCTTTCTGCTTAGGGAAAGGCTATGGAAGGTACTGGAAAAACTAGCTATTAATATAGTAGGCTACAGAGCCACAAAAATATGTGCAGAGAGTACAGAGAACATATAAAAGAAAAAAGGCAGAAACCAAACGGCCTCACCGGGGCACAGTGCCTGGGGCGGGGACACAAAAAGTGTCCCTTTTCTCCTGAAGAGAACTCCCCAGTTTCTTGATGTCCAGTTTGGAGGAGGGTTTGGCTAAGGCAGCCAGGGTCCCTTGGTGGCAACTTGGATGCAGGAATCTTAATCCATCTTGGAATTTCAAGCATGCGACTGTCCAACTCCCAGATTTGTAGCCTTGATGCAAACAATGAAGCATTTCCATGTGAAAGAAAACTCAGTCCCCAGATGCATGATGCCAGTTTTAGGAGGCATTTAGCCCACAATTGCAATGAGGTTCTAGCTGATGAGCAGCTTGGGTCTGGAAGGATCTTGATCCATCGCGACATTTCAGGTGAGATCGGTGTTGCCTTTTCCCCAGCCCTGGAAAAGAAACTTCAGATCATTTTAACAAGGAGAATTAATATAAAGGGGATCTTTATTTTGAAGGTCTTCAGGAGCAGTTATGGAAGGTGTCCATAAAAGCCCAGCCCCTCCAGCGGTGAGTACATATTTATAGCTTTTAGGAAATTAGCATAATTGATTAAGAGCACCAATAAGGAGAACAAGTGGCGATTCAATTCCCCCCTCAGGTCCAGCCCCTTCCCTGGAGCCCCCCTCTCAGCACTGGCTGCACTCTGCTTATGAAAATGTACCTCAGAGTTGTTCTCGGCCTTGGTTCCCAGGAAGAACTGAGATAGGACAGGGCCTTGCAACCCCCTGGGGCTTGGAGCTCTGGAATTTGTTTTGTCTTTCTGCTTAGGGAAGGCTATGGAAAGGTACTGGAAAAACTAGCTATTAATATAGTAGGCTACAGAGCCACAAAAATATGTGCAGAGAGTACAGAGAACATATAAAAGAAAAAAGGCAGAAACCAAACGGCATCATTTCCCCCTTTTTTAGAGACTAACAAGACTCTGTCTTGTCTAGTCTCTACTCTGCATTCAACCATACCTCTGGTTTATACAACTGGCTATCCCACTAGCTGTTACACAGATGCTAATTATAACTACAGTTACTATGAACATTTCTTTTATCTAGGTTCAGTTTGGTAACCATGAAGTGAGTGTACTGAAGATATTCAAGGTTCAGTAAGCTCTTTTGAGAGTTACTTGGTGTAGAATTTGGGTTTGCTTTCAAATTTCAACCAAATTTCTAAAAAAATTTTTCATTCAGATTTGCATAAGAACAACAACTAGTGTTAATGATTTTGTGGCTAGTAGGAAATTAAGAGCTATTTTTTTTTGTCAACAGCCTTTAATATGATTAAACATTACATTTGGAATCACAGCTCCATGGGCACAGGCCCAATCATTATCTTGGGGCAAAACTTACCAGGCCAGATTCTCAACTTTGACAAGTTGTCCTTATGAAGAGCTTTTGGATACATTTTGGACTAGAGTTACATGCAAATTTTAGGACCAAATTTGAATCCAGGTTACCAACTGTACAGATGAAATTTTTCAAAAGAACAGTTTAAATCATACTCATCTCAATTTGTATCGGTCTCTGTTTCTGGCTGTCTATGGAGCAGGCGATCTTCTTAACTCTGGAGCAGTGAATTCAAGGCTCTCTGCCAGCAGCTTTGCATTTGGTGAGGGTAGTCAGGACTTGGAATGTCTCTTTTTACTTAGCTCGTTAGATTACTGTCCCTTCATTCAACATAGACTCAGTCTCTAGGCTTGAATAGTTGCTAGTCTTCCTTCCTTCTAGATGACTTTGCTCAGTTCTAGATCTTCCATTGATATAATCAGTTCAGCTTTTTGTGATGTTTTTATTTTGGTGGTAGCTTACTTTTCTCATGATTTACCTGGTTCGTGGTTGATACTGCATAACCTGTCTTTTGTTTGCCATCTGCATGAAGCTGCTCTCATCTACTATGCTCCCAGGCTGGCACACATCTTTCAGGTCTCTCTGCTGGAATGAAGCTTCTTCCACTTGGTCTGAAAACAGTCAGACTTAAATACATTATCAGTTAGTGCTGGGAACAGACATACTAGGATTGACAGCAAACGTTTTCAGAATAACATTATCCAGTTTCAGTAGCATGGCATAGGGTCCATGTCTTCTATGTTCACAGAAGAAACTTACAGTGGGTTGCATGCAACTGTTGGATGTATCAATTCATGGCTGCTGGTTGGATGCAGCAATTTTCAGTTGCTGACTGCCCTAGTTCTCCAGTTTCAGGATTATTTTACATAATAGTAAAGAGTCCTTGGTCTTTTTTTACTCACAAGGATACAGGAGAAGGTCTTTTACAAATTTAACTCAGTAAACCATTCTAAGATATTTGTTAACACAGGACTCTGCTTACTTATAGCATGGTTTAAGGGAGCCTAAAAACGGCTTCTTGTTCTTTGAGCTCGGTGTTTCCCTTTTGAGTGCTTACCAGAGCAGACAAAGAGCGCTCGCTGCCCTCGCACGGCCGGGGACGGGCGCGGCATGCGGGCACCCCCGCCCAGGGGCACCCCCGGCTCGCCCGCGCTCGGCCCGTGCTGCTGCTCACAGCGGCTCTCGGGTGTCCTTAAAACAAGCTCATTACTGTGGAAAGTGCGATAGGGCCGTTCCTGCTCTTAGATCTCACACTCCCAGCCCGCTCTGGGCCGGTGCGGGCGGGGCCCAGGAGCAGCGAGTGAGCCGGGCCGTGGCCGCGCAGCGGCGGCCCCGCCTCCGCCAGAGCAGGGCCGAAGCAGCGCAGCGGCAGCCCCGGTCCCGGTTCGCTTCCTGGGACCGCTCCCCCGCGCATCCCCCGGCCGTGACCAGGGCAATGGCAGGAATCACCTCCGCCCCTCTCAGAGCAGCTGGTGCCCCGCTTCTGTCACGGGGGAGTGACCGCCCTGCTCGCGGAGCCGTCCCGGAAGTCCAGGAGTCGCCCTTGCCTTAAAATCTTGGAAAAACTTTTTACAGATGGAACATAGAAAGTGGGGGCTTCTCCCCCTTCCCTTACAATGGTGCGAACCGAGCTTTCTCGGCCGTTCCACAAAACTTGCTGGAAGCGAGGATCTCTCCCTCGCCTCCCACTAGGGAGCAGGCTGGACACCCAGCCTCTCCACAGACCTGTAGGAAGCGAGGATTTCTCACTCGCCTCCCACCAAGGAGCAGGCTGGGCACCCAGCCGCTCCACAAACCTGTAGGAAGTGGGAATCTCTCCCCAGCTTCCCACCAAGGGGCAGGCTGGGCACCCAGCC
>JAVTVJ010009841.1:0-10106 GCA_034509425.1 Eopsaltria australis | reverse complement strand
GGGTGGCCAGCTTGGAACTGTGAGCGGATCTTGCTCCATGCGAAATTTGAAGACAGGGTGGCAGTCGACACCCAAACAGGCGGCCTGCGATACGTATTATGGCACTTTTCACGTGAAAGAAATCTTAGGCCCCCAGATTCATGATGTCGGCTTGGTGAGCGCGTTTTAGCCCTACAAATGCAACCAGAGTCCTGACGTTGATGCCCAGCTTGCGTCAGCGAATAATCTTCATCCATACGAATTTCAGGTGCTCCGGGAGCTGAGTGCCTTAGGGCCGGGACACAAAAAGTGTCCCTTTTCTCTGAGAAAGAGAACTCTGCCCCCCAGTTTCTGGATGTCAGTTTGGAGGAGGGTTTTGGCCCTACAAATGCAACCAGAGTCCTAAATGATCGCATCTTGCCTCCGCGAGGAATCCTGATCCATACGGAATTTCAGGAGGCAGCAGGAAGCACAGTGCCTTAGGGCCGAGAAACAAAAAGTGTCCCTTTTATCTGAGAAAGAGAACTCTGCCCCCCAGTTTCTTGATGTCAGTTTGGAGGAGGGTTTTGGCCCTGCAAGGGCAGCCAGGGCCCTTTTTTGTGGCAGCTTGGGTCTGCGAGGAATCTTGATCCATACGATTTTTCAGGAGGCAGCTGGGAGCACAGTGCCTTAGGGCCGGGACACAAAAAGTGTCCCCTTTCTCTGAGAAAGAGGAGTCTGCCCCCCAGTTTCTTGATGTCAGTTTGGAGGAGGGTTTTGGCCCTGCAAGGGCCGCCAGGGTCGTTGTCGGTGGCTGCTTGGGTCTGCGAGGAATCTTAATCTGTGCGGAATTTCAGCATGAGGCAGTCATCTCCCAGATATGTGGCCTTCGATGGAAACAATGGCGCATTTCCACGTGAAAGTAAACTCAGTCCCCCAGATGAATGATGCCAGTTTTTAGGAGGCATTTAGCCCTACAATTGCAGCCAGAGTTCTAGTTGATGGCAGCTTGGGTCTGGGAAGGATCTTGATCCATGCGGCATTTCAGGTGGCGTCCGGGAGCAGAGTGCCTTAGGGCCGGGACACAAAAAGTGTCCCTTTTCTCTGAGAAAGAGAACTCTGCCCCCCCAGTTTCTTGATGTCAGTTTGGAGGAGGGTTTTGGCCCTGCATGGGCAGCCAGGGCCCTTTTTTGTGGCAGCTTGGGTCTGTGATGGATCTTGATCCATACGAATTTTCAGGAGGCAGCAGGGAGCACAGTACCTTAGGGCCTGGACACAAAAAGTGTCCGTTTTCTCTGAGAAAGAGGAGTCTGCCCCCAGTTTCTTGATTTCAGTTTGGAGGAGGGTTTTGGCCCTGCAAGGGCCGCCAGAGTCCTTGTCGGTGGCTGCTTGGGTCTGCGAGGAATCTTAATCTGTGCGGAATTTCAGCATGAGGCAGTCAACACCCAGATATGTGGCCTTCGATGCAAACAATGGCGCATTTCCACGTGAAAGTAAACTCAGTCCCCCAGATGAATGATGCCAGTTTTTAGGAGGCATTTAGCCCTACAATTGCAGCCAGAGTTCTAGTTGATGGCAGCTTGGGTCAGCGAATAATCGTCATCCATACGGAATTTCAGGTGGCGTCCGGGAGCACAGTGCCTTAGGGCCGGGACACAAAAAGTGTCCCATTTCTCTGAGAAAGAGAACTCTGCCCCCCAGTTCTTGATGTCAGTTTGGAGGAGGGTTTTAGCCCTGCAATGGCAGCCAGGGGGCAGCTGTCGGTTGTAGCTTGGGTCTGTGAGGGAT
This sequence comes from Eopsaltria australis, assembly GCA_034509425.1. Lineage (NCBI taxonomy): Eukaryota > Metazoa > Chordata > Aves > Passeriformes > Petroicidae > Eopsaltria > Eopsaltria australis. Next base: position 8,360 of record JAVTVJ010009841.1, on the reverse strand, counting down.
CTTGATCCATACGGAATTTGAAGAGGCAGCAGGGAGCAGAGTGCCTAGGGCCCGGACACAAAAAGTGTCCCTTTTCTCTGAGAAAAGAGAACTCTGCCCCCCACTGTCTTGATGTCAGTTTGGGAGGAGGGTTTTGGCCCTGCGAGGCCAGCCAGGGTCCTTGCGGTGGCAGCTTGGGTCTGTGAGGGATCTTGCTCCATGCGGAATTTGAAGAGGCGGCGGTCGACTCCAGACAGGGGGCCTACGATACAAATGATGGCACTTTTCCACGTGAAAGAAAACTTAGGCCCCCAGATTCATGATGTCGGTTTGGCGGAGGGTTTTGACCCTACAAATGCAACCAGAGTCCTGGTTGATGGCATCTTGCGTCAGCGAATAATCTTTATCCATACGGAATTTCAGGTGGCGTCCGGGAGCACAGTGCCTTAGGGCCCGGACACAAACTGTGGCGTTTCCTCTAAGAAAGAGAACTCTGCCCCCCAGTTTCTTGATGTCAGTTTGGAGGAGGGTTTTGGCCCTGCAAGGGTAGCCAGGGTCCCTGTCTGTGGCAGCTTGGGTCTGCGTGTAATCTTGATCCATACGGAATTTCAGGAGGATGCAAGGAGCAGAGTGCCTTAGGGCCGGGACACAAAAAGTGTCCCTTTTCTCTGAGAAAGAGAACTCTGCCCCCCAGTTTCTTGATGTCAGTTTGGAGGAGGGTTTTGGCCCTGCAAGGGCAGCCAGGGTCCTTGTCGGTGGCAGCTTGGGTCTGTGAGGGATCTTGCTCCATGCGGAATTTGAAAAGGCGGCAGTCGACTCCCAGACAGGGGGCCTGCGATAGAAATGATGGCACTTTTCCACGTGAAAGAAAACTTAGGCCCCCAGATTCATGATGTCGGTTTGGTGGAGGGTTTTAGCCCTACAAATGCAACCAGAGTCCTGGTTGATGGCATCTTGCGTCAGCGAATAATCTTGATCCATATGGAATTTCAGGTGGCGTCCGGGAGCACAGTGCCTTAGGGCCGGGACACAAAAAGTGTCCCTTTTCTTTGAGAAAGAGAACTCTGCCCCCCAGTTTCTTGATGTCAGTTTGGAGGGGTGTTTTGGCCCTGCAAGGGCAGCCAGTGTCCTTGTCGGTGGCAGCTTGGGTCTGCGAGGAATCTTGATCCATACGGAATTTCAGGAGGCAGTAGGGAGCAGAGTGCCTTAGGGCCGGGACACAAAAAGTGTCCCTTTTCTTTGAGAAAGAGAACTCTGCCCCCCAGTTTCTTGATGTCAGTTTGGAGGAGGTTTTTGGCCCTACAAATGCAACCATAGTCCTAGTTCATGGGATCTTTCCTCAGCGAGGAATCTTGATCCATACGGAATTTCAGGCGGCAGCAGGAAGCACAGTGCCTTAGGGCCGAGAAACAAAAGTGTCCCTTTTCTCTGAGAAAGAGAACTCTGCCCCCCAGTTTCTTGATGTCAGTTTGGAGGAGGGTTTTGGCCCTGCAAGGGCAGCCAGGGTCCTAGTCGGTGGCAGCTTGGGTCTGTGAGGGATCTTGCTCCATGCGGAATTTGAAGAGGCGGCAGTCGACTCCCAGACAGGGGGCCTACGATACAAATGATGGCACTTTTTCGCGTGAAAGAAAACTTTGGCCCGCAGATTCATAATGTCGGTTTGGTGGAGGGTTTTGGCCCTACAAATGCAACCAGAGTCCTGGTTGATGGCATCTTGCGTCAGCGAATAGTCTTCATCCATACGGAATTTCAGGTGGCGTCCGGGAGCAGAGTGCCTTAGGGCCGGGACACAAAAAGTGTCCCTTTCCTCTGAGAAAGAGAACTCTGCCCCCCACTTTCTTGATGTCAATTTGGAGGAGGGTTTTAGCCCTGCAATGGCAGCCAGGGTCCCTGTCGGTTGTAGCTTGGGTCTGCGAGGAATCTTGATCCATACGGAATTTCAGGAGGCAGCTGGGAGCACAGTGCCGTAGGGCCGGGAAACAAAAAGTGTCCCTTTCCTCTGAGAAAGAGAACTCTGCCCCCCAGTTTCTTGATGTCAGTTTGGAGGAGGGTTTTGGCCCTGGAAGGGCAGCCAGGGCTCTTTATTGTGGCAGCTTGAGTCCGTGAGGAATCTTGATCCATACGGAATTTCAGGAGGAAGCAGGGAGCACAGTGCCTTAGGGCCGGGACACAAAAAGTGTACATTTTCTCGGAGAAAGAGAAGTCTGCCCCCCAGTTTCTTGATGTCAGTTTGGAGGAGGGTTTTGGCCCTGCAAGGGCCGCCAGGGTCGTTGTCGGTGGCAGCTTGGGTCTGCGAGGAATCTTGATCCATGAGGAATTTGAATAGGCAGCAGGGAGCAGAGTGCCTTAGGGCCAGGAGACAAAAAGTGTCCCTTTTCTTTGAGAAAGAGAACTCTGCCCCCCAGTTTCTTGATGTCAGTTTGGAGGAGGGTTTTGGCCCTGCAAGGGCAGCCAGGGTCCTAGTCGGTGGCAGCTTGGGTCTGTGAGGGATCTTGCTCCATGCGGAATTTGAAGAGGCGGCAGTCGACTCCCAGACAGGGGGCCTACGATACAAATGATGGCATTTTTCCACGTGAAAGAAAACTTAGGCCCCCAGATTCATGATGTCGGTTTGGTGGAGGGTTTTAGCCCTACAAATGCAACCAGAGTCCTGGTTGATGGCAGCTTGCGTCAGCGAATAATCTTGATCCATACAGAATTTCAGGAGGCAGTCCGGGAGCACAGTGCCTTAGGGCCGGGACACAAAAAGTGTCCCTTTTCTCTGAGAAAGAGAACTCTGCCCCCCAGTTTCTTGATGTCAGTTTGGAGGAGGGTTTTGGCCCGCCTGCAGCAAGGTCCTTGTCGGTGGCAGCTTGGGTCTGCGAGGAATCTTGATCCATTGGAATTTCAGGAGGCTAGGAGCAGATGCCTTAGGGCCGGGACACAAAAAGTGTCCTTTTCTCTGAGAAGAGAACTCTGCCCCCCACTTCTTGATGTCACTTTGGAGGAGGTTTTGCCCTGCAAGGGCAGCCAGAGTCCTTATCTTAGTGGCGCTTGGTCGCGAGGAATCTTAATCCATGAGGAATTTCAGCATGCGGCTGTCAACTCCCAGATATGTGGCCATTCGATACAAACAATGGCGCTTTTCCAGTGAAAGAAAACTCAGTCCCCCAGATGCATGTTGCCAGTTTTTAGGAGGCATTTAGCCCTACATTTGCAGCCAGAGTTCTAGTTGATGGCAGCTTGGGTCTGGGAAAGATCTTTATCCGTGTGGCATTTCAGGTGGCGTCCGGGAGCACAGTGCTTTACAGCCGGGACACAAAAAGTGTCCTGTTGCGGTGGTTCGGAACCAGAGGACTTCCGGACAGGTTCCACGGACAGAGGGTTTCCCCCCGGAGCTCCCAGGGGCAGCAGTTGGACCACCAATCCATGGACCCAAGCTCCTGCTATTGGTTACTGGACTTGTCTGTTATGTTTCCCCGCTCTGGGAAATTCCCTGTCACTCCATAGTTCATTCGTTGTTCTCTCTGTTCCCCTCCCCTCCCTAAACCCCATTTGATCATGTACCCCAGCCCCTCCCCTGTATTGTCCCCTGCCCTCATCCTATTGGGTGTTGTTCCTCCCTTAAATACCGATGTAATAAGCTGCTCTGGGCTCTTGGTCCATGTGCTCCCTTTGGAGGCAATAAACCTACCGAAATCACATACCAAGAGACCTCCTTCTCTGGTAGTTCTTTGCTGTTTCACCACGCTCCGGGGGCAACATCTCCCCGGACCGAACGCGGGCCAGCTGTGCTCATAGTCAGCACTCCGAGGGTGCCTTCCCGAGGGCGAACGGCATCCTAGGATAGGGCTAGGACTCCGCCGCCGGTACCAGGGTGGGACTGAAGCAGGGAACGCAACAAGTGGCGCACCGAACAGAGACTCCGACCTCTCGGGGTTCCCTGCGAGCGACCTGGATACGCAGCAGCGGTCCGGACTGCGCCTTCGGGACGTCGCTCCCCTAGCGAGAACTTCCGCGTTTTAGCGGGGGGCTGGCAGGGGCCGTCAGCAACCGTTCTGGAGCGTCTGAAGTGTGTACGCTAGCTGAGCGAACTGACGAGACCAGAGACCCTTGCTCTTTTGGATGTTTCTCCCTCCGGAGCCGGTGACGGCAACTGAAGCCGGGATCGAGGAACCAAGACCCGCACGGAGCGGTGAGGTTTGGCGGCTGCGAGGCGCGGTGGGAAAGGACCAGGATCCGCGCGCGGCGGCGAAGCTCGGTGCCCGTGATAGCGGCGGGAAAGCCACCGAGAACCGAGCGCAGACGGTGAGGTCTAATCCGCGATAAGCAGCGGGAATCAGGCTCGAGGGAGAGTTTTGTACCGTATAAAAAGAGCAAGGAGGCTTTTATTCGGAGACAATGGGTATTAAGCTGTCCCGAATAGAGCAGGAGTTTTATGTCCAAGTTAAAGAGACCCTAAAGTTAAAAACGGGAATGCTAATAAGAAGGCTTGGAAACGTTTTGTTAAATGGATCTTTGCCTATGTCCCTCTTGCTTCTGCTTCTTCTGTTAAAACTCTGAGTTTTTGGGAGTTAGTAGAAAAACGTTTAGAGGCAGTGGAGAGAGGGGGTGATGTTTCTGTCCGAAAATTTTTCCCGTTGTTGATTGTAATTTGTTATACTTTGCGTAATTGTCCTGAAAGTTCGAAATCCCCGACTCACCCACCCCACGTTCCTAATTCCCCTTTTCCCAATCCCTCTTCCCCGCCCACAGCCAAACTCGCGCCGGCTGCGCTCCCCCATTGTTCCGAGTTTAAAGATGGCGGCGGCCTCGTGGCGCCGTGCCTACACCCCTGCGCCCACTGCGCAGCCTCACGCCGAAAGCCCACGAATCCTCCCAGCCCCTCCCACGGCTCCTTCCCCTTCGCGTCGATTGGCGCCGCGTCGGGTTCCCCCCCCGCGGCCGATGATGTCTTCGCGTCGGGTCCCTCCCCTCGCGCCGGAGGTCCCTGCCCCAGCCCGAGGGAGATCCCCGCCCCACCCCGCGCCTGGACTGCTCATATCAACTGCAGTCCCACCCCTGACCACCGCCCACTTCCAGATCCCCACGCTCCCTCGTTCACACCCCGGGATTGGGGGCCGAAAAGTGGAGAGGCTGAAGCCTGCGATACAGCCGGTCAGCCAGACCCTGCAGTGGCATCAGGTGTGCACAGCCCTCAGGGTAACAACCCACGATGGGAATCACAGTCACCTGCAGCCTTGCGAGAGCCTTGCAAGGTGGAGAGAGAGCTTGGGAGAGATTCTCCTCACTTTGAAGGTGTGCTGGTCCCATCTGACATAAAAACAATCCTGACAGGCATTTTAGTTAAGGTTCAGTATTGGGTGTGGGAAAAGATATGGAAGCAGCAGCTTCAAAGCCTGCTGAACAGTTCTAATCACCCTCCACCTAAGTCTTCCACAGGCTCCTGGACACCACATGCTCCATCCCATTCGGGAAACGGATCGGCACTGTGCTCCTCAAAGAAATTAAAAGCTGAATCCACTGTGTCCTGCTCTCCATCACCACCCATGCCACTGGAGACCCCATCAGAGGTGATCCCAGATGACCAGTCACTTGAACCACGATGGCTGAAGTTAGTAGGCATCACAACTCTCCACCCAACACATCCACCAGAGCAGATCCAGTCGCATCCACCAACAGACGCTGCTCCACAGAGATCAGCGTGGAAGAGAAGGAAAAAGAAAACTCCAAACTTCGACAGTCATCAAGAAAAATCACTGAGACCCTTCTTCTTGATATCTTCCCCTTAAACTCTCCTGAAACCTACCCCGTGTACCTCCCATACCCCAATCATTCCCAGTCCTGTAGAGAGACAATGATTTAACAATGTTTGTTTGTTTATTTGCAGATTTTCAAGACTTTGCTTTGGATTTTAGTTATTATCTTCATTGTACTAACAAATCACTTTCTTTAAGTAAAAAGACAGGGGGAGATGTTGCGGTGGTTCGGAACCAGAGGACTTCCGGACAGGTTCCACGGACAGAGGGTTTCCCCCCGGAGCTCCCAGGGGCAGCAGTTGGACCACCAATCCACGGACCCAAGCTCCTGCTATTGGTTACTGGACTTGTCTGTTATGTTTCCCCGCTCTGGGAAATTCCCTGTCACTCCATAGTTCATTCGTTGTTCTCTCTGTTCCCCTCCCCTCCCTAAACCCCATTTGATCATGTACCCCAGCCCCTCCCCTGTATTGTCCCCTGCCCTCATCCTATTGGGTGTTGTTCCTCCCTTAAATACCGATGTAATAAGCTGCTCTTGGCTCTTGGTCCATGTGCTCCCTTTGGAGGCAATAAACCTAAACCTACCGAAATCACATACCAAGAGACCTCCTTCTCTGGTAGTTCTTTGCTGTTTCACCACGCTCCGGGGGCAACATCTCCCCGGACCGAACGCGGGCCAGCTGTGCTCATAGTCAGCACTCCGAGGGTGCCTTCCCGAGGGCGAACGGCATCCTAGGATAGGGCTAGGACTCCGCTGCCGGTACCAGGGTGGGACTGAAGCAGGGAACGCAACAGTGTTCCTTATTCTCAGAGAAAGAGAACTCTGCCCCCCAGTTTCTTGATGTCAGTTTGGAGGAGGTTTTTGGCCCTACAAATGCAACCATAGTCCTAGTTCTTGGGATTTTTCCTCAGCAAGGAATCTTGATCCATACGGAATTTCAGGAGTCAGCAGGGAGCGCAGTGACTTAGGGCCGAGAAACAAAAAGTGTCCCTTTTCTCTGAGAAAGAGAACTCTGCCCCCCAGTTTCTTGATGTCAGTTTGGAGGAGGGTTTTGGCCCTGCAAGGGCAGGCAGGGCTCTTTATTTTGCACCTTGGGTCTGCGAGGAGTCTTGATCCATACCAATTTTCAGGAGGCAGCAGGGAGCACAGTGCCTTAGGGCCAGGACACAAAAAGTGTCCCTTTTCTCTGAGAAAGAGAACTCTGCCCCCAGTTTCTTGATGTCAGTTTGGAGGAGGGTTTTCGCCTTGCAAGGGCAGCCAGGGTCCTACTCGGTGGAAGCTTGGGTCTGTGAGGGATCTTGCTCCATGCGGAATTTGAGGAGGCGGCAGTCGACTCCCAGACAGGGGGCCTACGATACATATGATGGCATTTATCCACGTGAAAGAAAAGTTAGGCCCCCAGATTCATGATATCGGTTTGGTGGAGGGTTTTGGCCCTACAAATGCAACCAGAGTCCTGGTTGATGGCATCTTGCGTCAGCGAATAATCTTGATCCATACGGAATTTCACGAGGAAGCAGGGAGCACAGTGCCTTAGGGCCAGGACACAAAAAGTGTCCGTTTTCTCTGAGAAAGAGAAGTCTGCCCCCCAGTTTCTTGATGTCAGTTTGGAGGAGGGTTTTGGCCCTGCAAGGGTAGCCACGGTCCCTGTCTGTGGCAGCTTGGGTCTGCGAGGAATCTTGATCCATACAGAATTTCAGGAGGATGCAGGGAGCAGAGTGCCTTAGGGCCGGGACACAAAAAGTGTCCCTTTTCTCTGAGAAAGGGAAGTCTGCCCCCCAGTTTCTTGATGTCAGTTTGGAGGAGGGTTTTGGCCCTGCAAGGGCAGCCAGGGTCCTTCTCGGTGGCAGCTTGGGTCTGTGAGGGATCTTGCTCCATGCGGAATTTGAAGAGGCGGCAGTCGACTCCCAGACAGGGAGCCTACGGTACAAATGATGGCACTTTCCACGTGAAAGAAAACTTAGGCCCCCAGATTCATGATATCGGTTTGGTGGGGGGTTTTAGCCCTACAAATGCAACCAGAGTCCTGGTTAATGGCAGCTTGCATCAGCGAATAATCTTGATCCATACGGAATTTCAGGTGGCGTCCGGGAGCACAGTGCCTTAGGGCCGGGACACAAAAAGTGTCCGTTTTCTCTGAGAAAGAGAACTCTGCCCCCCAGTTTCTTTATGTCAGTTTGGAGGAGGGTTTTGGCCCTGCAAGGGCAGTCAGTGTCCTTTTTGGTGGTAGCTTGGGTCTGGGAGGAATCTTAATCTGTGCGGAATTTCAGCATGAGGCAGACAACTCCCAGATATGTGGCCTTCGATGCAAACAATGGCGCTTTTCCAAGTGAAAGAAAACTCAGTCCCCCAGATGCATGATGCCAGTTTTTAGGAGGCATTTAGCCCTACAATTGCACCAAGAGTTCTAGTTGATGGCAGCTTGGGTCTGGGAAGGATCTTGATCCATTTGGCATTTCAGGTGGCGTCCGAGGGGGAGAGTGCCTTAGGGCCGGGACACAAAAAGTGTCCGTTTTCTCTCAGAAAGAGAAGTCTGCCCCCCAGTTTCTTGATGTCAGTTTGGAGGAGGGTTTTGGCCCTGCAAGGGCAGCCAGGGTCCTGTCGGTGGCAGCTTGGGTCTGCGAGGAATCTTGATCCATACG
>JAVTVJ010009828.1:0-10584 GCA_034509425.1 Eopsaltria australis | reverse complement strand
GGAGGGAACTGGGGCGTACTGGGAGCACTGGGAGTTACTGGGACTGGTTATACTGGGAGCGACGGGGGTTACTGGGAGGCACTGGGTTATACTGGTCTATACTGGTCTATACTGGTCTATACTGGTCTATACTGGTTTATACTGGTCTATACTGGTCTATACTGGTTTATACTGGTTTATACTGGTCTATACTGGTCTATACTGGTCATACTGGGAGCACTGGGAGTGGCCATACTGGGGTTATACTGGTTTGTACTGGTTTGTACTGGTTTGTACTGGTTTGTACCAGTATAAACCAGTCTGTACTGGTCTATACAGGTTCATACTGGTCTATACTGGTCTGTACTGGTTTATACCGGTTTTTACTGGTATATACTGGTTTATGTTGGTCCATACTGGTCCATACTGGTCTGTACTGGGAGCACTGGGGAGGCACTGGGAACTCCAGGGGTTACTGGAGTTACTGGTACTGGTTTATACTGGTCCATACTGGTTTGTACTGGTCCATACTGGTCCATACTGGTTTATACTGGGAGCACTGGGCGATTCCGGCTCCCCCTGGAATTTTCGGGACCCCAAATCCCGAATTTTTTCGGGAATTTTTTTGGGATCCCCTCGGGAATTTTGGGATCTCCAAAAATTCCCAAAAAAATCCTCCAAAATTCCCAGAAATTCCCAAAAATTCCCAAAATTTCCCAGAATTCCCGAAGTTCCCCAAAATTCCAAAAAAGTCCCCAAAAGTTCCCCGAATTCTCAAAAATTCCCAAAAAATTCCCAAAATTTAAAAAAAATTCCCAAAATTCCCAGAAATTCCCAAAAAATCCCAAAAATTCCCAGAATTTGCCAAAAATTCCCAAGAATTCCCCAAAAATTCCCAAATTCCCCCATTGGTCCCAAAATTCCCAAAAATTTCCCAAAAATTCCCAAAAATTCCTCAAAATTCCCCAAAATTCCCAAAATTCACAAAAATTCCCAAAAATTCCAAAAAAATCCCAAAAATTCCCCGAAATTCCCAAAAAATTCCCAAATTTCCCAAAAAATCCCAAAAATTCTGAAAAATTCCCAAAAATTCCCAAAATTTCCCAAAAATTCCCAAAATTTGCCAAAAATTCCCAAAAAATCCCAAAAAATCCTAAAAGACCCCCAAAATTCCCAAAATGCCCAAAAATTCCTGGAAATTCCCCCAAAATTCCCAAAAATTCCCCAAATTCCCAAGAATTCCCCAAAATTTCCCAAATTTTCCCAAAATTTCCCAAAAAATCCCAAAAATTTCTCAAAATTCCCAAAAATTCCCAAAAAATTCCCTAAAAATTCCCCAAAAATCCAAAAAAAATCCCCAAAATTCCTAAAAATTCTCAAAATTCCCAAATAATCCCAAAAATTCACAAATTTCCCAAAAATTCCAGGATTCCCCTCAGAATTTTGGGATTTCCTCCCCCCTCCAGATTTTGGTTTCTCCCAAAATTTTCCCTTTTTTGGGAATTTTTCGGGAGCTCCCATTAATTTTTTGGGATCTTGGGAGTTTTTGGGATCCCTGGGTGGAATTTTTGGGAATTCCCAAATTTTTTGGGAATTTTTGGGCCGTCCTGGGATCAAAATTTGGGATAAAATCTCAATTTTTCCTCTTTTTCCGCAGGAATTTCTCCCCCATTCCCAGATTTTTTTGGGGTCCCTGTTGGGATTTTGGGATTCCAGAAATTTTCAGTATCCCAGGGTGGATTTTTTGGGAATTCCCGAATTTTCTGGGAATTTTTGGGCTCCTCTGGGTTCAAAATTTGGGCTCAAATCTGAATTTTTTTTCCCCTTTTGCCACAGGAATTTTTGGGAATTCCTGGAATTTTTTGGGATCCCCCTTTGGATTTCAGAATCCCGAGGTTTTTGGGATCCCCCATTAAATTTTCCGGGAATTTTGGGAATTTTTTAGCTCCCCTGGGATCAAAATTTGGGATAAAATCTGAATTTTTCCCCCATTCCCAGATTTTTTTGGGGTCTCCACTTAAATTTCGGGATGCTGGAATTTTTGGGATCCCTGGGTGGAATTTTTGGGAATTCCCGAATTTTTTGGGAATTTTTGAGCTTCCATGGGATCAAAATTCGGGGTAAAATCTCAATTTTTCCTCTTTTCCCACAGGAATTTCCGCCCCATTCCCAGATTTTTTTGGGGTCTCCCTTTGGATTTCAGAATCCCGAGTTTTTTGGGATCCCCCATTAAATTTTCCGGGAATTTTGGGAATTTTTTAGCTCCCTTGGGATCAAAATTTGGGGTAAAAATCTCAATTTTTCCCCTTTTCCCACAGGAATTTCCGCCCCATTCCCGGATTTTTTTGGCCTCCCCGTTTGGATTTCGGTTTCCCGGATTTTTTGGGGATCTCCCATTGAATTTTTGGGGAATTCTGGGAATTCTGGGCTCCTCTGGGGTCAAAATTTGAGGTAAAATCTCAGTTTTTTCCTCTTTTCCCGTGGGAATTTCTCCCCCATTCCCAGATTTTTTTGGGGTCCCCCTTTGGATTTCAGAATCCCGAGTTTTTTGGGGATCTCCCATTGAATTTTTTGGGAATTCTGGGAATTTTGGGCTCCTCTGGGATCAAAATTTGGGATAAAATCTCAATTTTTCCCCTTTCCCCACAGGAATTTCTCCCCCATTCCCAGATTTTTTTGGGGTCTCCCTTCGGATTTTGGGATCCCAAAATTCTTTGGGATCCCGGGGTGGAATTTTTGGGAATTCCCGAATTTTTTGGGAATTTTTGAGCCCTCCTGGGTTCGAAATTTGGGCTCAAATCTCAATTTTTCCCCTTTTCCCACAGGAATTTCCGCCCCATTCCCGGATTTTTTTGGCCTCCCCGTTTGGATTTCGGTTTCCCGGATTTTTTGGGGCTCTCCCATTGAATTTTTCGGGAATTCTGGGAATTTTGAGCTCCTCTGGGATCAAAATTTGGGGTAAAAATCTCAATTTTTCCTCTTTTCCCACGGGAATTTCTCCCCCATTCCCAGATTTTTTTGGGGTCTCCCTTTGGATTTCAGAATCCCGAGTTTTTGGGGATCTCCCATTGAATTTTTTGGGAATTCTGGGAATTTTGGGCTCCTCTGGGATCAAAATTTGGGGTAAAAATCTCAATTTTTCCCCTTTTCCCACAGGAATTTCCGCCCCATTCCCGGATTTTTTTGGCCTCCCCGTTTGGATTTCGGTTTCCCGGATTTTTTGGGGCTCTCCCATTGAATTTTTTGGGAATTCTGGGAATTCTGGGCTCCCAAGGATGACCATCCACAACCTGTACATCTTCGACCGCGGCGGCTCCTGCCTCTTCTACAGCGAATGGCACCGGCGGAGACCCCCGGGAATCCCCCAGGAGGAGGTGGGGAATCCCGGGAATTTTTGGGAATTTTGGGAAATTTTCGGGAATTTTTTGGGAATTTTTGGGATTTTTTTGGGGAATTTTTGGGATTTTGAGGGGATTTTTTGGGAATTTTTGGGAATTTTGGGAATTTTTGGGTAATTTTCTGGGATTCTTGGGAATTTTGGGGGGATTTTGGGAATGTTTGGGAATTTTTTGGGAAGTCAAAAAAAATATTTGGGAATTTTTGGGGAATTTTCAGGATTTTTTTGGGAATTTTTTGGGAATTTTTTAGAAATTCTAGGGGGAATTTTCTGGGAATATTTTGAGAATTTTTTTGGGATTTTTATGGGAATTTCTGGGAATTTTGGGACTTTTTGGGAAATTTTAAGGGAATTTTTGGGAATTTTTTGGGGAATTTTAGGGGAATTTTTTTTGCATTTTGGGGATTTTTTTTGGAATTTTTGGGAATTATTGGGGATTTTAGGGGTATTTTTTTGGAATTTTTTGGAAAATTTTGGGAATTTTTTGGGGGAATTTTTTGGGGAATTTTTGGGAATTTTTTGGGAATTTTGGGGATTTTGAGGGGATTTTTTTGGAATTTTTGGGAATTTGGGGGAATTTTGGGGAAATTTTTGGGGAATTTTCTGGGAATATTTTGAGAACTTTTTGGGGATTTTAATGGGAATTTTTGGGAATTTTAGGGATTTTTAGGGAAATTTTTGGGAATTTTTTAGGGAATTTTTTGGGAATTTTGGGACTTTTTGGGAAATTTTAAGGGAATTTTTGTGAATTTTTGGGGGAATTTTAGGGGAATTTTTTTGGAATTTTTTTGAAATATTTGGGAATTTTTTGGGTTTTTTGGGGAATTTTGGGGGGATTTGGGAACCGAATTTTGGGAATTTTTGGGAATTTTGGGGAATTTTGGGAATTTTGGGGAGTTTGGGAAGGGATTTTTGGGGAATTTTGGGGATTTGGGGGAATTTTGGGGTGGTTTTGGGGGGGTTTGGGAGGGATTTTGGGGGAATTTGGGAATTTTGGGGAATTTTTTGGGAATTCTGGGGAAGGATTTGGGGGGGATTTGAGGCGGAATTTTGGGGGGAATCCGTGAATTTTGGGGGGATTTGGGAGCCCAAATTTCCCCCCCCAATTCCCAAATCCCCCAAAATTCCCAAAAATCCCCCCAAAAATCCCAAAAAATTCCCAAAAATCCTCCAAAAATTCCCAAAATTCCCAAAATTCCAGGAATTCAAGCTGATGTTCGGGATGCTTTTCTCGCTCCGCTCCTTCGTGGCCAAGATGAGTCCCACGGACATGTATCCAAAAATCCGGGATTGGGGATCCCAAAAATCCCTGGGAAATCCCAGAAATTCCAGAGGATCCCAAAAATTCCCAGGGAATCCCAAAAAATTGGAGGGGATCCCAAAAATTGGGGTTTTGGGGGATTTGGGGGGAAATTGGGAATTTTGGGGCTTCCAGGGAGAATTTGGGGATGACAAAAATTCCAGAGGATCCCAAAAATTCCCAGGGGATCCCAAAAATTCCAGAGGAATCCCAAAAATTGGGGCTGGATCCCAAAAATTGGGGTTTTGGGGGAATTGTGGGTGAGGATTTTGGGGGAAAATTGGGAATTTTGGGGGTTCCAGGGAGAGTTTGGGATCCCAAAAATCCCTGGAAAATCCCAGAAATCCTGGGGGGATCCCAAAAATTGGGGCTGGATCCCAAAAATTGGGGTTTTGGGGGGTTCTGGGTGAGGATTTGGGGGAAAATTGGGGGAAATTTGGGATTTTGGGATTTCCAGGGAGAGTTTGGGGATCCCAAAAATTCCAGGGAATCCCAAAAATCCCGGGGGGATCCCAGAAATTCCAAGGGAATCTCAAAAATTCCCAGGGGATCCCAAAAATTGGGGTTTTAGGGGATTTGGGGGGGAAATTGGGAATTTTGGGGCTTCCAGGGAGAATTTGGGGATCCCAAAAATCCCTGGAAAATCCCAAAAATTCCAAGGGAATCCCAAAAAATTGGAGGGGATCCCAAAAATTGGAGTTTTGGGGGATCTTGGGTGAGGATTTTGGGGGAATTTTGGGGGAAATTCGGGGATTTTTGGGATCTTGGGGGGGTCCTGAGGAATTGGGGCGATTCCCAAGGATTTGGGGACCCTCTGGAATTTGGGAATTCTGGGGAATTTTGGGATCCTGGAGAACCCCAAGGAGTCGTTTCAGGGGGGATTTTTGGGAAGATTTTGGGGCGGTTTTTAGGGGGGAATTCGGGGTTTGGGAGAATCCCGAGGATTTGGGACACGGGAAATTTGGGAATTTGGGAATTTTGGGAATTTTTGGGGGTCCTGGAGAATCCCAAAGAGTCGGGAGATGCTCAAGGATGGGAATTTTGGGGAGATTTTTGGGGGATTTTGGGATCTGGGGGGGTTTGGGTGAATCCCATGGGTTTGGGACTCCCGGGAATTTGGGGAATTTTTGGGAATTTTGGGAATTCTGGGAATTTGGGATCCTGGAGAACCCCAAGTACACCAAAAAGGGCCCCTCAGGGATGGGATTTGAGGGAATTTTGGGGGAATTTGGGACCTGGGCAAATCCCGAGGGTTTGGGGCAATTCCTGAGGATTTGGGGACCCTCTGGAATTTGGGAATTCTGGGGAATTTTGGGATCCTGGAGAACCAAGAGGGATTCAAGGGGGATTTTGGGGGGATTTGGGGGGATTTTGGGATCTGGGGGGGTTTGGGTGAATCCCATGGGTTTGGGACTCCTTGGAAATCTGGGAATTTTGGGAATTTTGGGAATTTGGGATCCTGGACAATCCCGAACGCTCCGAGAGGGACCCTCAGGGATGGGAATTTGGGGAATTTTGGGGGATTTTGGAGCAGATTTTGGGATCTGGGAGGGTTTGGATGAATCCCATGGGTTTGGGACCCCCGGAAATTTGGGAATTTTGGGAATTTGGGATCATGGACAATCCCAAACACTCCGAGAGGGACCCTCAGGGATGGGAATTTGGGGAATTTTGGGTGATTTTGGCCGGATTTTCACGCGGATTTCGGGGTCTGGGCGGGTCGGGGCGAATCCCTCGTGTTCGTTGCCCTCCGGAAATTCGGGAATTCTGGGAATCCCGGGAATTTTTGGGCTCCTTAGCGCGCAGGCGGGACGGGTTCGTGTCGTTCCACACCAGCAAATACCGCCTGCATTACCTGGAGACGCCCTCGGGGCTGCGCCTGGTGCTCAACACCGACCTGGGCGTGCCCAGCGCTCGGGAGGCGCTGCAGCACATCTACAGCAACGTGAGGGCGAGGCCGGGAATGCTGGCCCCCGATCCCCGAATCCCGGCCCCCAATCCCGAAATCCCGATCCCAAAATTCCACCCCGAACCGCCAAAATCGGCCCCGAAAGGATGGAGTTCACCCCGGTGCGAAATGTGTGATTGTGGTCCCTAAAACTGCCCCAAACCCCAAAATTTGCACTCCAAAGAACCCGAATCCCGAAATCTGAACCTTCAGGTCCTGAATCCTCAAATCCCAGCCCCAAATCCCGAAATCCCGATCCAAAAATTCCACCCCGAACCGCCAAAATCGGCCCCGAAAGGATGGAGTTCATCCCGGTGTGAAATGTGTGATTGTGGTCCCTAAAACCATCAGAAACCCCAAAATTTGCACCCCAAACCCCAAAATTTGAACCCCAAAGAATCAGAACCCCAAAATTTGAATCCTAAAACCCCAAATCTCGAAATCCCGATCCCAAAATTCCACCCTGAACCCCCAAAATCGACCCCAAAAGGATCGAGTTCACCCCGGTGCTGAAGTGCTGATCCTACTCCCAAAATCTGCACCCAAACCCCAAAATGTGCACTCCAAAGAACCTGAATCCCGAAATCTGAACCTTCAGGTCCTGAATCCTCAAATCCCGGCCCCGAATCCCGAAATCCCGGCCCCAAAATTCCACCCTGAACCCCCAAAATCGGCCCTGAAAGGATCGAGTTCATCCCGGTGTTAAATGTGTGATTGTGGTCCCTAAAACTGCCCCAAACCCCAAAAATTCTACCCTAAAACCCCATTGTGCCCCGAAATTGGACCCCAACTCCTGAATCCTGAAATTCTGGCCCCAAATCCCGAAATCCCAGCCCCAAAATTCCACCCCAAACCCCCAAAATCGGCCCCGAAAGGATCGAATTCACCCCAGTGCTGAAGTGCCGATCCCGCTCCCAAAATCTGCACCCCAAACCCCAAAATGTGCACTCCAAAGAACCTGAATCCCGAAATCTGAACCTTCAGGTCCTGAATCCTCAAATCCCGGCCCCGAATCCCGAAATCCCGGCCCCAAAATTCCACCCTGAACCCCCAAAATCGGCCCTGAAAGGATCGAGTTCATCCCGGTGTTAAATGTGTGATTGTGGTCCCTAAAACTGCCCCAAACCCCAAAAATTCTACCCTAAAACCCCATTGTGCCCCGAAATTGGACCCCAACTCCTGAATCCTGAAATTCTGGCCCCAAATCCCGAAATCCCAGCCCCAAAATTCCACCCCAAACCCCCAAAATCGGCCTGAAGATGAGGTTCATCCAGGTCTTGAGGAAATGTGTGATTGTGAGGATTAAAGGCTGCCCCAGGCCCCAAAGGGGTTGTACCTAAAATGCCATTTGTGTCCAGGGGGTGGTTAGAGCTCCCAAATCCCGAATTCTGGCCCAAAATCCCAAGTCCGATCCCAAGAATTCCCACCCCAAACCCCCAAGATGGGCCCTGAAGGATAAATTCACCTAAGCTGCTAAATGTGTGATTATGAGGGTCCCAAAAGGGGTGCCCCCAAACCCCAAATTTGAACCCAGGAATCCAAGAAGGGGCCCCAAAATCTGATCCCTAAGGCTACAAATCCTGAAATCCGATCTAAAGAATTCCACCCTAGTTCTGATGTCGGCCCTGAAAGGTCGAGTTCATCCGGTGTTAAATGTGTGATTGTGGTCCTAAAACTGCCCAAACCCCAAAGGGGATTCTGCCTAAAAGGCCCCATTTGTGCGAGGTGGACTAGCTCCTGAATCCTGAAATTCTGGCCCCAAATCCCGAAATCCCAGCCCCAAAATTCCACCCCAAACCCCCAAAATCGGCCCCGAAAGGATCGAATTCACCCCAGTGCTGAAGTGCCGATCCCGCTCCCAAAATCTGCACCCCAAACCCCAAAATGTGCACTCCAAAGAACCTGAATCCCGAAATCTGAACCTTCAGGTCCTGAATCCTCAAATCCCGGCCCCGAATCCCGAAATCCCGGCCCCAAAATTCCACCCCGAACCCCCAAAATCGGCACCGAAAGGATTGAGTTCATCCCGGTGTGAAATGTGTGATTGTGGTCCCTAAAACTGCCCCAAACCCCAGAATTTGTGCCCTAAAACCCCATTGTGCCCCGAAATTGGACCCCAAACTCCCAAATCCGGAAATTCTGGCCCCAAATCCCAAAATCCCAGCCCCAAAATTCCACCCCGAACCCCCAAAATCGGCCCTGAAAGAATCGAGTTCATCCCGGTGCGAAATGTGTGATTGTGGTCCCTAAAACTGCCCCAAACCCCAGAATTTGTACCCTAAAACTTCCCTGTGCCCCGAAATTCCACCCCAAAATCCCAAATCCCGAAATTCTGGCCCAAAATCCCAAAATCCCGATCCCAAAATTCCACCCCAAACCCCCAAAATCAACCCCGAAAGGATCGAATTCACCTCGCTGCTAAATGTGTGATTATGGTCCCAAAAATTGCCCCAAACCCCAAAATTTGAACCCCAAAGAATCAGAACCCCAAAATCTGAATCCTAAAACCCCAAATCCCGAAATCCCGATCCCAAAATTCCACCCTGAACCCCCAAAATCGGCCCCGAAAGGATCGAATTCACCCCGGTGCTGAAGTGCTGATCCTAATCCCAAAATCTGCACCCAAACCCCAAAATGTGCACTCCAAAGAACCTGAATCCCGAAATCTGAACCTTCAGGTCCTGAATCCTCAAATCCCGGCCCCGAATCCCGAAATCCCGATCCCAAAATTCCACCCCGAACCCCCAAAATCGGCCCTGAAAGGATCGAGTTCACCCCGGTGTGAAATGTGTGATTGTGGTCCCTAAAACTGCCCCAAATCCCAGAATTTGTGCCCTAAAACCCCACTGTGCCCCGAAATTGGACCCCAAACTCCCAAATTCCCAAATCCCGGCCCCGAATCCCAAAATTCCACCCCAAACCCCCAAAATCGGCCCCGAAAGGACCAAATTCACCCCGGTGCTGAAGTGCCGATCCTACTCCCAAAATCATCATCCCAAACCCCAAAAATTCTACCCTAAAGCCCCACTGTGCCCCAAAATTGCGCTCCAAACTCCTGAATCCTGAAATTCTGGCCCCAAATCCCAAAATCCCGGCCCCAAAATTCCACCCCGAACCCCCAAAATCGGCCCCGAAAGCACCGAAATTTCCCCAGTGCTGAATGTGTGATTGTGGTCCCTAAAACTGCCCCAAACCCCAAAATCTGCTCCCCAAACCCCAAAATTTAAACCCAAAAAATCAGAAGCCCAAAATCTGAATCCTAAAACCCCAAATCCCCAAATCCCGGCCCCAAAATTCCACCCCAAACCCCCAAAATCGTCCCAAAATTGACCTGGTCCTAAAAGAGGGCGTGATCCCAAAAACCGCCCCAAATCCCAACTGAACCCCGAAATTGAACTCCAAAACCCCTTTGTACCCTAAAATCTCAGCCCAGAATCCCAAATCCCAAAATTCCCGCCCCAAATCCCAAAATCCCGGCCCAAAAATCCCACCCCAAACCCTCAAAATCCACCCCGAAAGCACCGAATTTACCCAGTGCTAAAAGTGGGACTTTGGTCCCAAAAACGGCCCCAAATCCCAAATTTGGATCCCAAACCCCAAAATTCGGATCCCAAATCCTTCTATTCCCGAAAATCTGAACCCCAAGATGACCCCAAATCTCCAAAACTTTCCCCAAACCCTCCTGCACCCCAAAATCTGCTCCAAATCCCAAAATCTGACCCAAATCTCCCCAAATCTGCCCCAAAACCCCAAATTTCCTGAAATCCACCCCAAATCAGCCCCAAATCCCCCAAAATCTGCCCCAAATCTGCCCCCAAATCCCCCCAAATCAGCCCCAAATCCCAAAATCTGCCCCAAATGCCAAAATTTCCTGAAATCCCCCCAAATCGCCCCCAATATCCCAAAATCTGCCCCCCAAATCCCAAATCTTGCCCCAAATCCCCCAAATCTGCCCCAAAC
>JAVTVJ010009827.1:0-11030 GCA_034509425.1 Eopsaltria australis | reverse complement strand
GCTGTCAGAGAAAGTTTGGAGTGTTTGAAAACAGAAAAGTTTAATAGAAACCATTTTGTGACTTTTAACTATTGCTACAAGGCACTCATTAAAATGCTAGAGTACATAAAAATACATTAGCCTTAAGTTATTGCTGTGTTAAAATATCCCTAAGGTGTAAAAATACAAGTATCAAAACACTTAAAAAATCACTGCCTGCTGCTTTACCTGGTCACTGCCAGCCACACAAGTTGGGTTCATGTCTATGCCATTTTAACCTGAGATATTTTGAGGGTTTTTTCCCATCTTAATTGCCTGAAATTCATATATATTGCTCTATTACACTGTGCTTCTCATTGCCATTTCTGAGAGAAGGAAGCACACCATTTCTGTGGTTTTCCAGGGAATTTAGTCAGAGGAAACACATCAGCTGGGAGCACAGTGAACAAAATTGCCAGTGGGATGATGGATAACCACTGACGAGCTGAAAAGCAGATGGCTTGTGTTTCTATTCCAACCTAACAGCAGAGAAAACTCTATTTACAATATTCTAAACTGTTACGGTTATTCTCAATAAATGTGATCTCTATTTGGATGATTAGCCTGAAAAAAAAAAAATAAATCAGGCTCTTTTTAAAACTGGGTTCATCTACTAAGCAGGCAACCCAACAAGACCCGGACGCCACCTGAAATTCCGTATGGATCAAGATCCTTCCCAGACCCAAGCTGCCATCAACTAGAACTCTAGCTGCAATTCTAGGGCTAAATGCGTCCTTTAAACTGGCATCATGGATCTGGGAGACTGAGTTTTCTTTCACGTGGATAAGTGCCATCATTTGTATTGTAGGCCCCATGTCTGGTAGTCGACAGCAGCCTCTTCAAAATCCGCATGGAGCAAGATCCCTCACAGACCCAAGCTGCCATCAACTAGAACTCTGGCTGCAATTGTAGGGCTAAATGCCTCCTAGAAACTGGCATCGTGGATCTGGGAGACTGAGTTTTCTTTCACGTGGAAAAGTGCCATCATTTGTATCGTAGGCCCCATGTCTGGAGTCGACAGCCGCCCCTTCAAATTCCGCATGGAGGAAGATCACTCACAGACTCAAGCTGCCACCGACAAGGACCCTGGCTGCCCTTGCAGGGCCAAAACCCTCCTCCAAACTGACATCAAGAAACTGGGGGGCAGAGTTCTCTTTCCAGAGAAAAGGGACACTTTTTGTGTCCCGGCCCTAAGGCACTGTGCTCCCGGACGCCACCTAAAATGCCGAACGGATCAAGATCCTTCCCAGACCCAAGCTGCCATCAACTAGAACTCTGGCTGCAATTGTAGGGCTAAATGCCTCCTAAAAACAGGCATCATGGATCTGGGGGACTGACTTTCCTTTCACGTGGAAAAGCGCCATTGTTTGTATCGAAGACCCCATATCTTGGAGTTGACAGTCGCATTCTGAAATTCCGCAAGGATTAAGATTCCTCGCAGACCCAAACTGCCACCGAGAAGGACCCTGGCTGCCCTTGCAGGGCCAAAACCCTCCTCCAAACTGACATCAAGAAAGTGGTGGGCAGAGTTCTCTTTCTCAGAGAAAAGGGACACTTTTTGTGTCCCGGCCCTAAGGCACTGTGCTCCCGGATGCCTCCTGAAATTCTGTATGGATCAAGATTCCTGGCTGACGCAAGCTGCCATCAACTAGAACTCTGGCTGCAATTGTAGGGCTTAATGCCTCCTAAAAACTGGCATCATGGATCTGGGAAACTGAGTTTTCTTTCATGTGGATAAGTTCCATCATTTGTATCGTAGGCCCCATGTCTGGGAGTCGACAGCCGCCTCTCCAATTCCGCATGGAGCAAGATCACTCACAGACCCAAGCGACCACCGACTAGGACACCGGCTGAACTTGCAGGGCCAAAACCCTCCTCCAAACTGACATCAAGAAACTGGGGGGAAGAGTTCTCTTTCTCAGAGAAAAGGGACACTTTTTGTGTCCCGGCCCTAAGGCACTGTGCTCCCGGACGCCACCTGAAATTCCGTATGATTCAAGATTATTCGCTGACGCAAGCTGCCATCAACCAGGACTCTGGTTGCATTTGTAGGGCTAAAACCCCCCACCAAACCGATATCATGAATCTGGGGGCCTAAGTTTTCTTTCACGTGTAAAAGTGCCATCATTTGTATCGTAGGCCCCCTGCCTGGGGGTCGACTGCCGCCTCTACAAATTCCGCATGGAGCAAGATCCCTCACAGACCCAAGCTGCCACCAACAAGGACCCTGGCTGCCCTTGCAGGGCCAAAACCCTCCTCCAAACTGACATCAAGAAAGTGGGGGGCAGAGTTCTCTTTCTCAGAGGAAAGGGACACTTTTTGTGTCCCAGCCCTAAGGCACTGTGCTCCCGGACCCCACCTGAAATTCCGTATGGACGAAGATTATTCGCTGATGCAAGCTGCCATCAACCAGGACTCTGGTTGCATTTGTAGGGCTGAAACCCTCCACCAGACCGACATCATGATTTTCAGGCCTAAGTTTTCTTTCACGTGCATGAGTGCCATCATTTGTACTGTAGGCCCCATGTCTGGGAATCGATTGCCGCCTCTTCAAATTCCGCATGGAGCAAGATCCTTCCCAGACCCATGTTGCCATCAACTAGAACTCTGGCTGCAATTGTTAGGCTAAATGCCTCCTAAAAACTGACATCATGGATCTGGGAGACTGAGTTTTCTTTCACGTGCATAAGTTCCATCATTTGTATTGTAGGCCCCATGACTGGGAGTCGACAGCTGCCTCTTCAATTCCGCATGGAGCAAGATCCCTCACAGACCCAAGCTGCCACCGACAAGGACCCTGGCTGCCCTTGCAGGGCCAAAACCCTCCTCCAAGCTTACATCAAGAAGGTGGGGGGCAGAGTTCTCTTTCTCAGAGAAAGGGACACTTTTTGTGTCCCGGCCCTAAGGCACTGTGCTCCCTGCTGCCTGCTGAAATTCCGCATGAATCAAGATTTCTCGCAGACCCAAGCTGCCATTGAGAAGGACCCTGGCTGCCCTTGCAGTGCCAAAACCCTCCTCCAAACTGACATCAAGAAACTGGGGGGAAGAGTTCTCTTTCTCACAGAAAAGGGACACTTTTTGTGTCCCGGCCCTAATGCACTGTTCTCCCTGCTTCCTGCTGAAATGCCGCATGGATCAAGATCCCTCGCAGACCCAAGCTACCACCGAGAAGGACCCTGGCTGCCCTTGCAAGGCCAAAACCGTCCTCCAAACTGACATCAAGAAAGTGGGTTGCAGAGTTCTCTTTCTCAGAGAAAAGGGACACTTTTTGTGTCCCGGCCCTAAGGCACTCTGCTCCCGGACGCCACCTGAAATGCCGCACGGATCAAGATCCTTCCCAGACCCAAGTTGCCATCATCTAGAACTCTGGCTGCAATTGTAGGGCTAAATGCCTCCTAAAAACAGGCATCATGCATCTGGGGGACTGAGTTTTCTTTCACATGGAAAAGCGCCATTGTTTGTATCGAAGGCCACATACCTTGGAGTTGACAGCCGCATTCTGAAATTCGGCATGGATTAAGATTCCTCGCAGACCCAAACTACCACCGAGAAGGACCCTGGCTGCCCTTGCAGGGCCAAAACCCTCCTCCAGCCTGCCATCAAGAAAGTGGGTTGCAGAGTTCTCTTTCTCAGAGAAAAGGGACACTTTTTGTGTCCCGGCCCGAAGGCACTGTGCTTCCGGATGCAACCTGAAATTCCTTATTTATCAAGACTATTCCCAGACCCAAGCTGCCATCAACTAGAACTCTGGCTGCAATTGTAGGGCTAAATGCCTCCTAAAAACTGGCATCATGGATCTGGGAGACTGAGTTTTTCTTTCACGTGGAAAAGTGCCATCATTTGTATCGTAGGCCCCATGTCTGGGAATCGACAGCCGCCTCTTCAAATTCCGCATGGAGCAAGATCCATCACAGACCCAAGCTGCCACCGACAAGGACCCTGGCTGCCCTTGCAGGGCCAAAACCCTCCTCCAAACTGACATCAAGAACTGGGGGGCAGACTTCTCTTTCTCAGAGAAAAGGGACACTTTTTGTGTCCCGGCCCTAAGGCACTGTGCTCCCGGACGCCAGCTGAAATGCCGCACGGATCAAGATCCTTCCCAGACCCAAGTTGCTATCAACCAGAACTCTGGTTGCAATTGTAGGGCTAAATGCCTCCTAAAAACTGGCATCATGGATCTGGAGGACTGAGTTTCCTTTCACATGGAAAAGCGCCATTGTTTGTATTGAAGGCCCCATATCTTGGAGTCGACAGCCGCATGCTGAAATTCAGCATGGATTAAGATTCCTCGCAGACCCAAGCTGCCACCGAGAAGGACCCTGGCTGCCCTTGCTGGGCCAAAACCCTCCTCCAAACTGACATGAAGAAAGTGGGAGGCAGAGTTCACTTTCTCAGAGGAAAGGGACATTTTTTGTGTCCCGGTCTGAAGGCACTGTGCTCCCGGACGCCACCTGAAATTCCGTATGGATCAAGATCCTTCCCAGACCCAAGTTGCCATCAACTAGAACTCTGGCTGCAATTGTAGGGCTAAATGCCTCCTAAAAACTGACATCATGGATCTGGGAGACTGAGGTTTCTTTCACGTGGAAAAGTGCCATCATTTGTATCGTAGGCCCCAGGTCTGGGAGTCGACAGCCGCCTCTTCAATTCCGCATGGAGCAAGATCCCTCGCCGACACAAGCTACAACCGAGAAGGACCCTGGCTGCCCTTGCAGGGCCAAAACCGTCCTCCAAACTGACATCAAGAAACTGGGGGGCAGAGTTCTCTTTCTCAGAGAAAAGGGACACTTTTTGTGTCCCGGCCCTAAGGCACTGTGCTCCCGGACGCCACCTGAAATGCCGCATGGATCAAGATCCTTCCCAGACCCAAGCTGCCAGTGAGAAGACCCTGTCCCTTGCAGGGCCAAAACCCTCCTCCAAACTGACATCAAGAAACTGGGGGGCAGAGTTCTCTTTCTCAGAGAAAAGGGACACTTTTTGTGTCCCGGCCCTAATGCACTGTTCTCCCTGCTCCTGCTGAAATGCCGCATGGATCAAGATCCCTCGCAGACCCAAGCTACCACCGAGAAGGACCCTGGCTGCCCTTGCAGGGCCAAAACCCTCCTCCAAACTGACATCAAGAAACTGGGGGGCAGAGTTCTCTTTCTCAGAGAAAAGGGACACTTTTGTGTCCCGGCCCTAAGGCACTGTGCTCCCGGACGCCACCTGAAATGCCGCATGGATCAAGATCCTTCCCAGACCCAAGCTGCCATCAACTAGAACTCTGGCTGCAATTGTAGGGCTAAATGCCTCCTAAAAACAGGCATCATGCATCTGGGGGACTGAGTTTTCTTTCACATGGAAAAGCGCCATTGTTTGTATCGAAGGCCACATACCTTGGAGTTGACAGCCGCATTCTGAAATTCGGCATGGATTAAGATTCCTCGCAGACCCAAACTACCACCGAGAAGGACCCTGGCTGCCCTTGCAGGGCCAAAACCCTCCTCCAGCCTGACATCAAGAAAGTGGGTTGAAGAGTTCTCTTTCTCAGAGAAAAGGGACACTTTTTGTGTCCCGGCCCGAAGGCACTGTGCTCCCGGATGCAACCTGAAATTCCTTATTTATCAAGACTATTCCCAGACCCAAGCTGCCATCAACTAGAACTCTGGCTGCAATTGTAGGGCTAAATGCCTCCTAACAACTGGCATCGTGGATCTGGGAGACTGAGTTTTCTTTCACGTGGAAAAGTGCCATCATTTGTATCGTAGGCCCATGTCTGGGAGTCGACAGATGCCTCTTCAAATTCCACATGGAGGAAGATCCATCACAGACCCAAGCTGCCACCGACAAGGACCCTGGCTGCCCTTGCAGGGCCAAAAACCCTCCTCCAAACTGACATCAAGAAACTGGGGGGCAGAGTTCTCTTTCTCAGAGAAAAGGGACACTTTTTGTTTCTCGGCCCTAAGGCACTGTGCTCCCTGACGCCAGCTGAAATGCCGCACGGATCAAGATCCTTCCCAGACCCAAGTTGCTATCAACCAGAACTCTGGTTGCAATTGTAGGGCTAAATGCCTCCTAAAAACAGGCATCATGGATCTGGAGGACTGAGTTTCCTTTCACATGGAAAAGTGCCATTGTTTGTATTGAAGGCCCCATATCTTGGAGTCGACAGCCGCATGCTGAAATTCAGCATGGATTAAGATTCCTCGCAGACCCAAGCTGCCACCGAGAAGGACCCTGGCTGCCCTTGCAGGGCCAAAACCCTCCTCCAAACTGACATGAGGAAAGTGGGAGGCAGAGTTCACTTTCTCAGAGAAAAGGGACATTTTTTGTGTCCCGGTCCGAAGGCACTGTGCTCCCGGACGCCACCTGAAATTCCGTATTGATCAAGATCCTTCCCAGACCCAAGTTGCCATCAACTAGAACTCTGGCTGCAATTGTAGGGCTAAATGCCTCCTAAAAACTGACATCATGGATCTGGGAGACTGATGTTTCTTTCACGTGGAAAAGTGCCATCATTTGTATCGTAGGCCCCATGTCTGGGAGTCGACAGCCGCCTCTTCAATTCCGCATGGAGCAAGATCCCTCGCCGACACAAGCTACAACCGAGAAGGACCCTGGCTGCCCTTGCAGGGCCAAAACCCTCCTCCAAACTGACATCAAGAAAGTGGGTTGCAGAATTCTCTTTCTCAGAGAAAAGGGACACTTTTTGTGTCCCGGCCCGAAGGCACTGTTCTCCCGGACGCCACCTGAAATTCATTATGGATCAAGATCCTTGCGAGACCCAAGCTGCCATCAACTAGAACTCTGGCTGCAATTGTAGGGCTAAATGCCTCCATAAAACTTGGATCATGGATTTGGGAGACTGAGTTTTCTTTCACGTGGATAAGTTCCATCATTTCTATCGTAGGCCCCATGTCTGGGAGTCGACAGCCGCCTCTTCAAAATCCGCAAGGAGCAAGATCCCTCACAGACCCAAGCTGCCACCGAGAAGGACCCTGGCTGCCCTTGCAGGGCCAAAACCCTCCTCCAAATGACATCAAGAAACTGGGGTGCAGAGTTCTCTTTCTCAGAGAAAAGGGACACTTTTTGTGTCCCGGCCCTAAGGCACTGTGCTCCCGGACGCCACCTGAAATGCCGCACGGATCAAGATCCTTCCCATACCCAAGTTGCCATTACTAGAACTCTGGCTGCAATTGTCGGGCTAAATGCCTCCTTTAAACTGGCATCATGGATCGGGGAGACTGAGTTTTCTTTCACATGGAAAAGCGCCAGTGTTTGTATCGAAGGCCAAATATCGGGGACTTTACTGTCGCATGCTGAAACTCGGCATGGATTAAGATTCCTCGCAGACCCAAGCTGCCACCGACAAGGACCCTGGCTGCCCTTGCAGGGCAAAACCCTCCTCCAAACTGACATCAAGAAACTGGGGGGCAGAGTTCTCTTTCTCAGAGAAAAGGGACACTTTTTGTGTCCCGGCCCTAAGGCACTCTGCTCCCTGCTGCCTCTTCAAATTCCGTAAGGATCAAGATTCCTCGCAGGCCCAAGCTTCCACCGACAAGGACCCTGGCTGCCCTTGCAGGGCCAAAACCCTCCTCCAAACTGACATCAAGAAAGTGGGGGGCAGAGTTCTCTTTCTCAGAGAAAAGGGACGCTTTTTGTGTCCCGGCCCTAAGGCACTCTGCTCCCTGCTGCCTCATGAAAATTTTCTATGGATCAAGATTCCTCACAGACCCATGCGGCCACAATAAAGAGCCCTGGCTGCCCTTGCAGGGCCAAAACCCTCCTCAAAACTGACATCAAGAAACTGGGGGGCAGAGTTCTCTTTCTCAGAGGAAAGGGACACTTTTTGTTTCTCGGCCCTAAGGCACTGTGCTCCCTGCTGCCTCCTGAGAATCCGTATGGATCAAGATCCCTCGCAGACCCAAGCTGCCACCGACAAGGATCCGGGGTGCCCTTGCAGGGCCAAAACCGTCCTCCAAACTGACATCAAGAAAGTGGGGGGCAGAGTTCTCTTTCTCAGAGAAAAGGGACACTTCTTGTGTCCCGGCCCTAAGGGGGCCTGTGCTCCCGGACGCCACCTGAAATTCCGTATGGATCAAGATCCTTTCCAGAACCAAGCTGCCATCAACTAGAACTCTGGCTGCAATTGTAGGGCTAAATGCCTCCTAAAAACTGGCATCATGCATCTGGGGGACTGAGTTTTCTTTCACAGGGAAAAGCGCCATTGTTTGAATCGAAGGCCACATATCTGGGAGTTGACAGCCGCATGCTGAAATTCCTCATGGATAAGATTCCTCGCAGACCCAAGCTGCCACCAATAAGGACCCTGGCTGCCCTTGCAGGGCCTAAACCCTCCTCCAAACTGACATCAAGAAAGTGGGGGGCAGAGTTCTCTTTCTCAGAGAAAAGGGACACTTTTTGTGTCCCGGCCCTAAGGCACTATGCTCTCTGCTGCCTCCTGAAATTCCGTACGGATCAAGATTCCTCGCAGAACCCAAGCTGCCACCAAGAATGACCCTGGCTTCCTTTGCAGGGCCGAAGCCCTCCTCCGAACTGACATCAAGAAAGTGGGGGGAAGAGTTCTCTTTCTCAGAGAAAAGGGACACTTTTTGTGTCCCGGCCCTAAGGCACTGTGCTCCCTGCTGCCTCTTCAATTCCGTATGGATCAAGATTCCTCGCAGACCCAAGCTGCCACCGACAAGGACCCTGGCTGCCCTTGCAGGGCCAAAACCCTCCTCCAAACTGACATCAAGAAAGTGGGGGGCAGAGTTCTCTTTCTCAGAGAAAAGGGACACTTTTTGTGTCCCGGCCCTAAGGCACTGTGCTCCCGGACGCCACCTGAAATTCCGTATGGATCAAGAGTATTCGCTGACGCAAGCTGCCATCAACCAGGACTCTGGTTGCATATTTAGGGCTAAAACCCTCCACCAAACCGACCTCATGAATCTGGGGTCCTAAGTTTTCTTTCACGTGGAAACGTGGCGTCATTTGTATCGCAGGTCCCCTGTCTGGGAGTCGACTGCCACCTCTTCAAATTCCGCATGGAGCAAGATCCCTCACAGACCCAAGCTGCCACCGACTAGGACCCTGGCTGCCCTTGCAAGGCCAAAACCGTCCTCCAAACTGACATCAAGAAAGTGGGGGGCAGAGTTCTCTTTCTCAGAGAAAAGGGACACTTCTTGTGTCCCGGCCCTAAGGCACTCTGCTCCCTGCTGCATCTTCAAATTCCGTATGGATCAAGATTCCTCGCAGACCCAAGCTGCCACAATAAAGAGGCCTGGCTGCCCTTGCAGGGCCAAAAGCCTCCTTCAAACTGACATCAAGAAAGTGGGGGGCAGAGTTCTCTTTCTCAGAGGAAAGGGAAACTTTTTGTGTCCCGGCCCTAAGGCACTGCTCCCGGACACCACCTGAAATTCCGTGTGGATCAAGATTATTCGCTGACGCAAGCTGCCATCAACCAGGACTCTGGTTGCATTTGTAGGGCTAAAACCCTCCACCAAACCGACATCATGAATCTGGGGGCCTAAGTTTTCTTTCACGTGGAAAAGTGCCATCATTGTATCGCAGGCCCCCTGTCTGGGAGTCGACTGCCGCCTCTTCAAATTCCGCATGGAGCAAGATCCCTCACAGACCCAAGCTGCCACCGACTAGGACCCTGGCTGCCCTTGCAAGGCCAAAACCGTCCTCCAAACTGACATCAAGAAACTGGGGGGCAGAGTTCTCTTTCTCAGAGGAAAGGGACACTTGTTGTGTCCCGGCCCTAAGGCACTCTGCTCCCTGTTCCTCCTGAGAATCCTATGGATCAAGATCCTCGCAGACCAAGCAGCCCACCGCACTAGGACCCTGGCTGACCCTTGCAGGGCCCAAAACCCTCTCCAACTGACAATCAAAGAAATGGGGGCAGATTTCTCTTTCTCAGAGAAAAGGCGACACTTTTGTGTCCGCCCTAAGGGCACTGGCTCCCTGCTGCCTCTTCAAAATTCCGTATGGATCAACGATTCCTCACAGACCCAAGCTGCCACCAACAAGGACCCTGGCTGCCCTTGCAGGGCCAAAACCCTCCTCCAAACTGACATCAAGAAACTGGGGGGCAGAGTCTCTTTCTCAGAGAAAACGGACACTTTTTGTGTCCCGGCCCTAAGGCACTGTGCTCCCTGCTTCCTCCTGAGAATCCGTATGGATCAAGATTCCTCGCAGACCCAAGCTGCCACACAAGGACCCTGGCTGCCCTTGCAGGGCCAAAACCCTCCTCCAAACTGACATCAAGAAAGTGGGGGGCAGAGTTCTCTTTCTCAGAGAAAAGGGACACTTTTTGTGTCCCGGCCCTAAGGCACTCTGCTCCCTGCTGCCTCATGAAAATTTTGTATGGATCAAGATTCCTCACAGACCCATGCGGCCACAATAAAGAGCCCGGGCTGCCCTTGCAGGGCCAAAACCCCCTCCAAACTGACATCAAGGAACTGGGGGGCAGAGTTCTCTTTCTCAGAGAAAAGGGACATTTTTTGTGTCCCAGCCCTAAGGCACTGTGCTCCAGGATGCCTCCTGAAATTCCGTATGGATCAAGATTCTTCACAGACCCAAGCTGCCACCGACAAGGACCCTGGCTGCCCTTGCAAGGCCAAAACCCTCTTCAAACTGACATCAAGAAAGTGGGGGCAGAGTTCTCTTTCTCAGAGACAAGGGACACTTTTTGTGTCCCAGCCCTAAGGCACTGTTCTCCCGGAGGCCACCTGAAATGCCGAAGGGATCAAGATCCTTCCCAGACCCAAGCTGCCATCAACTAGAACTCTGGCTGCAATTGTAGGGCTAAATGCCTCCTAAAAACTGGCATCATGCATCTGGGGGACTGAGTTTTCTTTCACAGGGAAAAGCGCCATTCTTTGAATCGAAGGCCACATATCTGGGAGTTGACAGCCGCATGCTGAAATTCCTCATGGATTAAGATTCCTCACAGACCCAAGCTGCCAACAACAAGGACCCTGGCTGCCCTTGCAGGGCCTAAACCCTCCTCCAAACTGACATCAAGAAAG
>JAVTVJ010009821.1:0-13580 GCA_034509425.1 Eopsaltria australis | reverse complement strand
GGATTTTGGGTGGAATTTGGGTATTTGGCGGGTTCCTAGAGGGGTTTACTTCGGATCTGAGCAGATTTTGGTGTATTTAATGCGGGGGGATTTTGGGCTGACCATGTTTGTCCCTCATTAGCATAAAGGGCGTGGCCACACCCAGTGATCACGGGGCCTTGTTTGAATCAAAAGGGGCGTGGCCTAACACCAACATCCACACTCCAAACTCATTTGCGTCTAGTCGGTGAATATTCATCATTTTTTTGCATAAATACAGGCGTGATTCAATTAAATCTTATTCATTCCCTTGCAATAAACTTCATTTGCGTGAAAAGCAGAGTCCATCAACGTTAATTCATCGCATTTCCATCATTTGCATCAAGTGTTTCCCCAAGCCCTCCAAAAGACCCAAAATGACCCAAAACTTCCTCAAAAGGTCCCCAAAATGACCCAGAACTGCCCCAATTTTCCCCAAATCCCCCCAAACTGCCCCAGATCCCCCTTTTCCCCCTTAAAAACCGCATTTCCTCCATTTTCAGCCATCTTTTCCATATTTGCTCATTTTTCCCATCTAAGGCCGCCTCATTTGCATAGCAGCCGCGGCCCCGCCCCCAGGGGCGTGGCCTAACGGGCGACTCCTCCCCCAGCAGGCGGCGCCTGCGCAGCTCCTGCTCGGCCTGGCTCTAGCCCGGCAGGCACTGAGACCTCCCGGCCACTAGGTGGCGCTAACGCAGTGGGTTTGGAGGCCATCTGAGGGCTTTGGGGGGAAATGTAGGGGATGATGGGGGTCCCAGGTAGAATATGGGGGATTGTGGGGTGAATTTGGTGGATTTTGGGTGTCCCTGAGGGGTTTAGGGGGATCTGAAGCTGATTTTGGGGTGAATTTGGGGGATTTTGGGGGTCCCTGAGGGGTTTAGGGGCACCTGAAGTGGATTTTGGGGTGAATTTGGGGGATTTTGGGGGTCCTTGAGGGGTTTAGATGGATCTGAGCAGGATTTTGGGGTGTATTTAATGGGGATTTTGGGCTGACCATTTTTGTCCCTCATTAGCATAAAGGGCGTGGCCACACCCAGTGATCACGGGGCCTTGTTTGAATCAAAAGGGGCGTGGCCTAGCACCAACATCCACACTCCAACCTCATTTTCGTATAGTCGGTGAATATTCATTTATTTGCATAAATTATCAGGACGTAGATTCAATAAATCTATTCATTCCCTTGCAATAAACTTATTTGCATTGAAAAGCAGAAGCCAATCAGCCCGTTAATTATATCGCATTCATCATTTGCCATCAAATGTATTCCAAGCCCCCTCCAAAAGACGCAAAATGACCAAACTGCCCCAAAAAGTCCCCAAAATACCCAAAACCTGCCCAATTTTCCCCAAAATCCCCCCAACTCCCCAGATCCCCCTTTGAGTCCCCCCTAAACCGCCCATTTCCTCCATTTTCACCCATCTTTCTCCATAGTTGGTCATTTTTCCCATCTAAGGGCCGCCTCATTTGCATAGAGGCCGCGGCCCCGCCCCCAGGGGCGTGGCCTGACGGGCGACTCCTCCCCCAGCAGGCGGCGCATGCGCAGCTCCTGCTCGGCCTGGCTCTAGCCCGGCAGGCACTAAGACCTCCCGGCCACTAGGTGGCGCTAACGCAGTGGGTTTTGAGGCGATCTGAGGGCTTTGGGGGGAAATGTAGAGGATGATGGGGGTCCCAGGTAGAATATGGGGGATTGTGGGGTGAATTTGGTGGATTTTGGGGATCCCTGAGGGGTTTAGGGGCACCTGAAGTGGATTTTGGGGTGAATTTGGGGGATTTTGGGTGTCCCTGAGCGGTTTTGGGAGATCTGAAGTGTATTTTGGAGTGAATTTGGGGGATTTTGGGGGTCCCTGAGGGGTTTAGAAGGATCTGAGCAGGATTTGGGGTGAATTTAATGGGGATTTTGGGCTGACCATATTTGTCCCTGATTAGCATAAAGGGCGTGGCCACACCCAGTGATCACGGGGCCTTGTTTGAATCAAAAGGGGCGTGGCCTAACACCAACATCCACACTCCAACCTCATTTGCGTCTAGTCGGCGAATATTCATCATTTTTTTGCATAAATACAGGCGTGATTCAATTAAATCTTAGTCATTCCCTTGCAATAAACTTCATTTGCATGAAAAGCAGAGTCCATCAGCGTTAATTAATCGCATTTCCATCATTTGCATCAAGTGTTTCCCCAAGCCCTCCAAAAGACCCAAAATGACCCAAAACTTCCCAAAAAGTCCCCAAAATGACCCAGAACTGCCCCAATTTTCCCCAAATCTCCCACACTTCCCCCCAGATCCCCCTTTTAACCCCCCTAAAAACCGCATTTTCCTCCTCTTTCAGCCATCTTTTCCATAGTTGTCATTTTTCCCATACTAGCCGCCTCATTTGCATGGCGGCCGCGGCCCCGCCCCCAGGGGCGTGGCCTGACGGGCGACTGCTCCCCCAGCAGGCGGCGCATGCGCAGCTCCTGCTCGGCCTGGCTCTAGCCCGGCAGGCACTGAGACCTCCCGGCCACTAGGTGGCGCTAACGCAGTGGGTTTTGAGGCGCTCTGAGGGCTTTGGGGGGAAATGTAGGGGATGATGGGGGTCCCAGGTAGAATAGGGGGGATTGTGGGGTGAATTTGGTGGATTTTGGGGATCCCTGAGGGGTTTAGGGGCACCTGAAGTGGATTTTGGGGTGAATTTGGGGGATTTTGGGGGTCCTTGAGGGGTTTACTCGGATCTGAGCAGGATTTTGGGGTGAATTTAATGGGGATTTTGGGCTGACCATGTTGGTCCCTCATTAGCATAAAGGGCGTGGCCACACCCAGTGATCACAGGGCCTTGTTTGAATCAAAAGGGG
The DNA here is from genome assembly GCA_034509425.1 of Eopsaltria australis. Classification (NCBI taxonomy): domain Eukaryota; kingdom Metazoa; phylum Chordata; class Aves; order Passeriformes; family Petroicidae; genus Eopsaltria; species Eopsaltria australis. The sequence goes on along the minus strand of JAVTVJ010009821.1, from coordinate 10,731 downwards.
CGTGGCCTAACACCAACATCCACACTCCAACATCATTTGCGTCTAGTCGGTGAATATTCATCATTTTTTTGCATAAATACAGGCGTGATTCAATTAAATCTTATTCATTCCCTTGCAATAAACTTCATTTGCATGCAAAGCAGAGTCCATCAGCGTTAATTAATCGCATTTCCATCATTTGCATCAAGTGTTTCCCCAAGCCCTCCAAAAGACCCAAAATGACCCAAAAACTTCCCCAAAAAGTCCCCAAAATGACCCAGAACTGCCCCAATTTTTTTTTTCTTTATTTCTTATTTTTTTTCTTTTCGCCCCCAAATCCCCCAAACTGCCCCCAGCGATCCCCCTTTTCCCCCAAAAACCGCATTTTCCTTCCATTTTCAGGCCATCTTTTCCATATTTGGTCATTTTTCCCATCTAAGGCCGCCTCATTGGCATAGCGGCCGCGGCCCCGCCCCCAGGAACGTGGCCTGACAAGCGACTCCTCCCCCAGCAGGCGGCAAATGCGCAGCTCCTGCTCGGCCTGGCTCTAGCCCGGCAGGCACTGAGACCTCCCGGCCACTAGGTGGCGCTAACGCAGTGGGTTTTGAGGCGATCTGAGGGCTTTGGGGGGAAATGTAAGGGATGATGGAGGGTCCAGGTAGAATATGGGGGATTGTGGGGTGAATTTGGTGGATTTTGGGGATCCCTGAGGGGTTTAGGGGGATCTGAAGTGGATTTTGGGGTGAATTTGGGGGATTTCGGGGATCCCTGAGGGGTTTAGGGGCACCTTGAGGGATTTTGGGTGGAATTTATAGGGATTTTAGCTGGGGTCCTTGAGGTTTAGACGCATCTGAGGCGAGGATTTGGGTCCGTGAATTTAATGCGGATTTGGGCCTGACATGGGTCCCTGATTAGCATAAAGGGCGTGGCCACAGCCAGTGATCACGGGGCCTCGTTTGAATCAAAAGGGGCGTGGCCTAACACCAACATCCACACTCCAACCTCATTTGCGTATAGTCGGTGAATATTCATCATTTTTTGGCATAAATACAGGCGTGATTCAATTAAATCTTATTCATTCCCTTGCAATAAACTTCATTTGCATAAAAAGCAGAGTCCTTCAGCGTTAATTAATCGCATTTCCATCATTTGCATCAAGTGTTTCCCCAAGCCCTCCAAAAGACCCAAAATGACCCAAAACTTCCCCAAAAAGTCCCCAAAATGACCCAGAACTGCCCCAATTTTCCCCAAATCCCCCCAAACTGCCCCCAGATCCCCTTTTTCCCCCCTAAAACCGCATTTTCCTCCATTTTCAGCCATCTTTTCCATATTTGCTCATTTTTCCCATCTAAGGCCGCCTCAATTGCATAGCGGCCGCGGCCCCGCCCCCAGGGGCGTGGCCTGACGGGCGACTCCTCCCCCAGCAGGCGGCGCATGCGCAGCTCCTGCTCGGCCTGGCTCTAGCCCGGCAGGCACTGAGACCTCCCGGCCACTAGGTGCCGCTAACGCAGTGGGTTGTGAGGCGATCTGAGGGCTTTGGGAAATGTAGGGGTGATGGGTCCCAGGTTATAGAATATGCGGATTTGGCGTGATATTGCTGTGGTATTTTGGGATCCCTGAGGGTTTAGGGGCACCTGAAGTGGATTTTTTGGTGAATTTGGTGGATTTTGGGGGTCCCTGAGGGGTTTAGGGGGATCTGAAGTGGATTTTGGGGTGAATTTGGGGGATTTTGGGGGTCCTTGAGGGGTTTACTCGGATCTGAGCAGGATTTTGGGGTGTATTTAATGGGGATTTTGGGCTGACCATGTTTGTCCCTCATTAGCATAAAGGGCGTGGCCACACCCAGTGATCACGGGGCCTTGTTTGAATCAAAAGGGGCGTGGCCTAACACCAACATCCACACTCCAACTTCATTTGCATTTCTTAGTCGTGAATATTCATCATTTTTTTGCATAAAGACAGGCGTGATTCAATTAAATCTTATTCATTCCCTTGCAATAAACTTCATTTGCATGAAAAGCAGAGTCCATCAGCGTTAATTAATCGCATTTCCATCATTTGCATCAAGTGTTTCCCCAAGCCCTCCAAAATGACCCCAAAATGACCCAGAACTGCCCAATTTTCCCCAAATCCCCCCAAACTGCCCCCAGATCCCCCTTTTCCCCCCCTAAAAAATGCATTTTCCTCCATTTTCAGCCATCTTTTCCATATTTGGTCATTTTTCCCATCTAAGGCCGCCTCATTTGCATAGCGGCCGCGGCCCCGCCCCCAGGGGCGTGGCCTGACGAGCGACTCCTCCCCAGCAGGCGGCGCATGCGCAGCTCCTGCTCGGCCTGGCTCTAGCCCGGCAGGCACTGAGACCTCCCGGCCACTAGGTGGCGCTAACGCAGTGGGTTTTGAGGCGATCTGAGGGCTTTGGGGGGAAATGTAGGGGATGATGGGGGTCCCAGGGAGAATATGGGGGATTGTGGGGTGAATTTGGTGGATTTTGGGGATCCCTGAGGGGTTTAGGGGCACCTGAAGTGGATTTTTTGGTGAATTTGGGGGATTTTGGGGGTCCCTGAGGGGTTTAGGGGGATCTGAAGTGGATTTTGGGGTGAATTTGGGGGATTTTTGGGGTCCTTGAGGGGTTTACTCGGATCTGAGCAGGATTTTGGGGCCGTTATTAATGGGGATTTTGTCGGCTGACCATGTTTGCCCTCATTAGCCATAAAGGGCGTGGCCACACCAGTGAATCACGGGCCTTGTTTGAATCAAAAGGGGCGTGGCCTAACACCAACATCCCACACTCCAACATATTGCGTCTAGTCGGTGAATATTCATCATTTTTTTGCATAAATACAGGCGTGATTCAATTAAATCTTATTCATTCTCTTGCAATAAACTTCATTTGCATGAAAAGCAGAGTCCATCAGCGTTAATTAATCGCATTTCCATCATTTGCATCAAGTGTTTCCCCAAGCCTTCTAAAAGACCCAAAATGACCCAAAACTTCCCCAAAAAGTCCCCAAAATGACCCAGAACTGCCCCAATTTTCTCCAAATCCCCCCAAACTGCCCCCAGATCCCCCTTTTCCCCCCTAAAAACCGCATTTTCCTCCATTTTCAGCCATCTTTTCCATAGTTGCGTCATTTCCCCATCTAAGGCTGCCTCATTGCATAGCGCGCGCTGGCCCGCCCCCAGGGCCGTGGCCGAACGGGGCACTCCTCCCCCGCAGGCAGCGCCATATGCGCAGCTCCTGCTCGCCTGGCTCTAGCCGCAAGGCACTGAGACCTCCCGCCACTAGGTGGCGCTAACGCAGTGGGTTTATAGCGATCTGAGGCTTGGGAAATTGTGGGGATGGATGGGGGTCCCAGCGTTAGAACTATGGGATTCTGGGGGTGAATTTGGTGGATTTTGGGGATCCCTGAGGGGTTTAGGGGCACCTGAAGTGGATTTTGGGGTGAATTTGGGGGATTTTGGGTGTCCCTGAGGGTTTTAGGGGGATCTGAAGTGGATTTTGGGGTGAATTGGGATTTGGGTCCTTGAGGGGTTTACCGCATCTGAGCAGGATTTTGGGGTGAATTTGGGGGGTTTTGGGCTGACCATATTTGTCCCTGATTAGCATAAAGGGCGTGGCCACACCCAGTGATCACGGGGCCTTGTTTGAATCAAAAGGGCGTGGCCTAACACCAACATCCACACTCCAACCTCATTTGCGTATAGTCGGTGAATATTCATCATTTTTTGGCATAAATACAGGCGTGATTCAATTAAATCTTATTCATTCCCTTGCAATAAACTTCATTTGCATGAAAAGCAGAGTCCATCAGCGTTAATTAATCGCATTTCCATCATTTGCATCGTGTTTCCCCAAGCCCTCCAAAAGACCCCAAAATGACCCAGAACTGCCCCAATTTTCCCCAAATCCCCCCAAACTGCCCCCAGATCCCCCTTTTCCCCCCTAAAAACCGCATTTTCCTCCATTTTCAGCCATCTTTTCCATATTTGCTCATTTTTCCCATCTAAGGCCGTCTCATTTGCATAGCGGCCGCGGCCCCGCCCCCAGGGGCGTGGCCTGACGGGCGACTCCTCCCCCAGCAGGCGGCGCAGGCGCAGCTCCTGCTCGGCCTGGCTCTAGCCCGGCAGGCACTGAGACCTCCCGGCCACTAGGTGGCGCTAACGCAGTGGGTTTTGAGGCGATCTGAGGGCTTTGGGGGGAAATGTAGGGGATGATGGGGGTCCCAGGTAGAATATGGGGGATTGTGGGGTGAATTTGGTGGATTTTGGGTGTCCCTGAGCGGTTTAGGGGGATCTGAAGTGGATTTTGGGGTGAATTTGGGCGATTTTGGGGGTCCCTGAGGGGCTTAGAAGGATCTGAGCAGGATTTTGGGGTGAATTTAATGGGGATTTTGGGCTGACCATATTTGTCCCTGATTAGCATAAAGGGCGTGGCCACACCCAGTGATCACGGCGCCTTGTTTGAATCAAAAGGGGCGTGGCCTAACACCAACATCCACACTCCAACATCATTTGCGTCTAGTCGGTGAATATTCATCTTTTTTTTGCATAAATACAGGCGTGATTCAATTAAATCTTATTAATTCCCTTGCAATAAACTTCATTTGCATGAAAAGCAGAGTCCATCAGCGTTAATTAATCGCATTTCCATCATTTGCATCAAGTGTTTCCCCAAGCCCTCCAAAAGACCCAAAATGACCCAGAGCTGCCCCAAAAAGTCCCCAAAATGACCCAGAACTGCCCCAATTTTCCCCAAATTCCCCCAAACTGCCCCCAGATCCCCCGTTTCCCCCCTAAAAACCGCATTTTCCTCCATTTTCAGCCATCTTTTCCATAGTTGCTCATTTTTCCCATCTAAGGCCGCCTCATTTGCATAGCGGCCGCGGCCCCGCCCCCAGGGGCGTGGCCTGACGGGCGACTCCTCCCCAAGCAGGCGGCGCATGCGCAGCTCCTGCTCGGCCTGGCTCTAGCCCGGCAGGCACTGAGACCTCCCGGCCACTAGGTGGCGCTAACGCAGTGGGTTTTGAGGCGATCTGAGCGCTTGGGGGGGAAATGTAGGGGATGATGGGGGTCCCAGGTAGAATATGGGGGATTGTGGGGTGAATTTGGTGGATTTTGGGGATCCCTGAGGGGTTTTGGGGCACCTGAAGTGGATTTTGGGGTGAATTTGGGATTTGCGGGATCCCTGAGGGTTTAGGCACCTGAAGTGGATTTTGGGGTGAATTTGGGGATTTTGGGCGGTCCTGAGGGGTTTAGAAGGATCTGAGCAGGATTTTGGGGTGAATTTAATGGGGATTTTGGGCTGACCATGTTTGTCCCACATTAGCATAAAGGGCGTGGCCACACCCAGTGATCACGGGGCCTTGTTTGAATCAAAAGGGGCGTGGCCTAACACCAACATCCACACTCCAACCTCATTTGCGTATAGTCGGAGACTATTCATCATTTTGTTGCATAAATACAGGCGTGATTCAATTAATTCAATTAGATCTTATTCATTCCCTTGCAATAAACTTCATTTGCATGAAAAGCAGAGTCCATCAGCGTTAATCAAGCGCATTGCCATCATTTGCATCAAGTGTTTCCCCAAGCCCTCCAAAAGACCCAAAATGACCCAAAACTTCCCCAAAAATTCCCCAAAATGACCCAGAACTGCCCCAATTTTCCCCAAATCCCCCCAAACTGCCCCCAGATCCCCCTTTTCCCCCCTAAAAACCGCATTTTCCTCCATTTTCAGCTATCTTTTCCATATTTGCTCATTTTTCCCATCTAAGGCCGCCTCATTTGCATAGCGGCCGCGGCCCCGCCCCCAGGGGCGTGGCCTGACGGGCGACTCCTCCCCCAGCAGGCGGCGCATGCGCAGCTCCTGCTCGGCCTGGCTCTAGCCCGGCAGGCACTGAGACCTCCCGGCCACTAGGTGGCGCTAACGCAGTGGGTTTTGAGGCGATCTGAGGGCTTTGGGGGAAATGTAGGGGATGATGGGGGTCCCAGGTAGAATATGGGGGATTGTGGGGTGAATTTGGTGGATTTTGGGATCCCTGAGGGGTTTAGGGGCACCTGAAGTGGATTTTGGGGTGAATTTGGGGGATTTTGGGTGTCCCTGAGCGGTTTAGGGGGATCTGAAGTGGATTTTGGGGTGAATTTGGGGGATTTTGGGGGTCCCTGAGGGGTTTAGGAGGATCTGAGCAGGATTTTGGGGTGAATTTAATGGGGATTTTGGGCTGACCATGTTGGTCCCTCATTAGCATAAAGGGCGTGGCCACACCCAGTAATCACGGGGCCTTGTTTGAATCAAAAGGGGCGTGGCCTAACACCAACATCCACACTCCAACCTCATTTGCGTCTAGTCGGTGAATATTCATCATTTTTTGCATAAATACAGGCGTGATTCAATTAAATCTTATTCATTCCCTTGCAATAAACTTCATTTGCATGAAAAGCAGAGTCCATCAGCGTTAATTAATCGCATTTCCATCATTTGCATCAAGTGTTTCCCCAAGCCCTCCAAACGACGCAAAATGACCCAAAACTTCCCCAAAAAGTCCCCAAAATGACCCAGAACTGCCCCAATTTTCCCCAAATCCCCCCAAACTGCCCCCAGATCCCCCTTTTCCCCCTAAAAACCGCATTTTGCTCCATTTTCAGCCATCTTTTCCATAGTTTGTCATTTTTCCCATCTAAGGCCGCCTCATTTGCATAGCGGCCGCGGCCCCGCCCCCAGGGCCGTGGCCTGACGGGCGACTCCTCCCCCAGCAGGCGGCGCATGCGCAGCTCCTGCTCGGCCTGGCTCTAGCCCGCCAGGCACTGAGACCTCCCGGCCACTAGGTGGCGCTAACGCAGTGGGTTTTGAGGCGATCTGAAGGCTTTGGGGGGAAATGTAGGGGATGATGGGGGTCCCAGGTAGAATATGGGGGATTGTGGGGTGAATTTGGTGGATTTTGGGGATCCCTGAGGGGTTTAGGGGCACCTGAAGTGGATTTTAGGGTGAATTTGGGGGATTTTGGGGATCCCTGAGCGGTTTAGGGGCACCTGAGGTGGATTTTGGGGTGAATTTGGGGGATTTTGGGGGTCCCTGAGGGGTTTAGAAGGATCTGAGCAGGATTTTGGGGTGAATTTAATGGGGATTTTGAACTGACCATATTTGTCCCTGATTAGCATAAAGGGCGTGGCCACACCCAGTGATCACGGGGCCTTTGTTTGAATCAAAAAGCGGGCGTGCGCCTAACACCCAACCATCACACTCCAACCTCATTTGCGTTCTAGTCGCGTGAATATTCATCATTTATTTGCATAAATACAGGGCGTGATTCATTAAATCTTATTCATTCCTTGCCAATAAACTTCATTTGCATGAAAAGCAGAGTCCATCAGCGTTAATCAATCGCATTTCCATCATTTGCATCAAGTGTTTCCCCAAGCCCTCCAAAAGACCCAAAATGACCCAAAACTTCCCCAAAAAGTCCCCCAAAATGACCCAGAACTGCCCCAATTTTCCCCAAATCCCCCCAAACTGCTCCCAGATCCCTCTTTTCCCCTCTAAAAACCGCATTTTCCTCCATTTTCAGCCATCTTTTCCATATTTGGTCATTTTTCCCATCTAAGGCCGCCTCATTTGCATAGCGGCCGCGGCCCCGCTCCCACGGGCGTGGCCTGACGGGCGACTCCTCCCCCAGCAGGCGGCGCATGCGCAGCTCCTGCTCGGCCTGGCTCTAGCCCGGCAGGCACTGAGACCTCCCGGCCACTAGGTGGCGCTAACGCAGTGGGTTTTGAGGCGATCTGAGGGCTTTGGGGGGAAATGTAGGGGATGATGGGGGTCCCAGGTAGAATATGGGGATTGTGGGGTGAATTTGGTGGATTTTGGGGATCCCTGAGGGGTTTAGGGGCACCTGAAGTGGATTTTGTGGTGAATTTGGGGGATTTTGGGGGATCCCTGAGGGGTTTTAGGAAGGATCTGAGCTGGATTTTGGGGTGACGTGGGGGCGTTTTGGGCTGACCATATTTGTCCCTGATTAGCATAAAGGGCGTGGCCACACCCAGTGATCACGGGGCCTTGTTTGAATCAAAAGGGGCGTGGCCTAACACCAACATCCACACTCCAACCTCATTTGCGTATAGTCGGTGAATATTCCTCATTTATTTGCATAAATACAGGCGTGATTCAATTAAATCTTATTCATTCCCTTGCAATAAACTTCATTTGCATGAAAAGCAGAGTCCATCAGCGTTAATTAATCGCATTTCCATCATTTGCATCAAGTGTTTCCCCAGGCCCTCCAAAAGACCCAAAATGACCCAAAACTTCCCCAAAAAGTCCCCAAAATGACCCAGAACTGCCCCAATTTTCCCCAAATCCTCCCAAACTTCCCCCAGATCCCCCGTTTCCCCCCTAAAAACCGCATTTTCCCCCATTTTCAGCCATCTTTTCCATATTTGGTCATTTTTCCCATCTAAGGCCGCCTCATTTGCATAGCGGCCGCGGCCCCGCCCCCAGGGGCGTGGCCTGACGGGCGACTCCTCCCCCAGCAGGCGGCGCATGCGCAGCTCCTGCTCGGCCTGGCTCTAGCCCGGCAGGCACTGAGACCTCCCAGCCACTAGGGGGCGCTAACGCAGTGGGTTTTGAGGCGATCTGAGGGCTTTGGGGGGAAATGTAGGGGATGATGGGGGTCCCAGGTAGAATATGGGGGATTGTAGGGTGAATTTGGTGGATTTGGGGATCCCTGAGGGGTTTAGGGGCACCTGAAGTGGATTTTGGGGTGAATTTGGGGGATTTTGGGGGTCCTTGAGGGGTTTAGAAGGATCTGAAGTGGATTTTGGGGTGAATTTGGGGGATTTTGGGGGTCCTTGAGGGTTTTAGATGGATCTGAGCAGGATTACGGGGTGAATTTAATGGGGATTTTGGGCTGACCATATTTGTCGCTGATTAGCATAAAGGGCGTGGCCACAGCCAGTGATCACGGGGCCTTGTTTGAATCAAAAGGGGCGTGGCCTAACACCAACATCCACACTCCAACCTCATTTGCGTCTAGTCGGTGAATATTCATCATTTATTTGCATAAATACAGGCGTGATTCAATTAGATCTTATTCATTCCCTTGCAATAAACTTCATTTGCATGAAAGCAGAGTCCATCAGCGTTAATTAATCGCATTTCCATCATTTGTATCAAGTGTTTCCCCAAGCCCTCCAAAAGACCCAAAATGACCCAAAACTTCTCCAAAAAGTCCCCAAAATGACCCAGAACTGCCCCAATTTTTCCCACCATCTCCACAACTGCCCCAGATCCCGTTCCCCCTAAACCGCATTTTCTCCTTTTCAGCATCTTTTTCCCATATTTTGGTCATTTTTCCCATCTAAGGCCGCCTCATTTTGCATAGCGGCCGCGGCCCCGCCCCCAGGGCCGTGGCCTGACGGGCGACTCCTCCCCCTGCAGGCGGCGCATGCGCAGCTCCTGCTCGGCCTGGCTCTAGCCCGGCAGGCACTGAGACCTCCCGGCCACTAGGTGGCGCTAACGCAGTGGGTTTTGAGGCGATCTGAGGGCTTTGGGGGGGAAATGTAGGAGATGATGGGGGTCCCAGGTAGAATATGGGGGATTGTGGGGTGAATTTGGTGGATTTTGGGGATCCCTGAGGTGTTTCGGGGGACCCGAAGTGGATTTTGGGGTGAATTTGGGGGATTTTGGGTGTCCCTGAGCGGTTTAGGGAGATCTGAAGTGGATTTTGGGGTAATTTGGTGATTTTGGGGGTCCCTGAGGGGTTTTAGAAGGATCTGAGGCAGGATTTTGGGGTGAATTTGGGGGTTTTGGGCTGACCATATTTGTCCTGATTAGCATAAAGGGCGTGGCACATCCCGTGATCAACAGGGGCCTTGTTTTGAATCAAAGGGGCGTGGGCCTATACAACAACATCCACATCCAACCTCATTTGCGTTTATAGTCCGGAGAATATTCAATCATTTTTTTCATAAATAAGGCGTGATTATTAGATCTTAAATTCATTCCTTGCAATTAAACTTCTTTGCATGAAACAGCGGAGTCCATCAGCGTTAAATTAATCGCATTTCCATCATTTGGCATCAAGTGTTTCCCCAATGCCTCCAAATAAGGACCCAAATGAAACCCAAACTTCCCAAAAAGTCCAAAAATGCCCAGACTGCCCCAATTTTCCCCAAATCCCCCCAAACTGCCCCCAGATCCCCCTTTTCCCCCCTAAAAACCCGCATTTTCCTCCATTTTCAGCCATCTTTTCCATATTTGCTCATTTTTCCCATCTAAGGCCGCCTCATTTGCATAGCGGCCGCGGCCCCGCCCCCAAGGCCGTGGCCTGACGGGCGACTCCTCCCCCAGCAGGCGGCGCATGCGCAGCTCCTGCTCGGCCTGGCTCTAGCCGGGCAGGCACTGAGACCTCCCGGCCACTAGGTGGCGCTAACGCAGTGGGTTTTGAGGCGATCTGAGGGCTTTGGGGGGAAATGTAGGGGATGATGGGGGTCCCAGGTAGAATATGGGGGATTGTAGGGTGAATTTGGTGGATTTGGGGATCCCTGAGGGGTTTAGGGGCACCTGAAGTGGATTTTGGGGTGAATTTGGGGGATTTTGGGTGTCCCTGAGCGGTTTAGGGGGATCTGAAGTGGATTTTGGGGTGAATTTGGGGGATTGTGGGGGTCCCTGAGGGGTTTAGAAGGATCTGAGCAGGATTTTGGGGTGAATTTGGGGGGTTTTGGGCTGGCCATATTTGTCCCTGATTAGCATAAAGGGCG
>JAVTVJ010009785.1:0-12339 GCA_034509425.1 Eopsaltria australis | reverse complement strand
GTTTGGTGGAGGGTTTTAGCCCTACAAATGCAACCAGAGTCCTGGTAGATGGCAGCTTGCGTCAGTGAATTATCTTGATCCATACGGAATTTCAGGTGGCGTCCGGGAGTACAGCGCCTTCGGGCCGGGACACAAAAAGTGTCCCTTATCTCTGAGAAAGAGAAGTCTGCCCCCCACTTTCTTGATGTCAGTTTGGAGGAGGGCTTTTGCCCTGCAAGGGCAGCCTGGTTCCTTGTTGGTGGCAGCTTGGGTCTGCGAGGAAAATTAATCCTTCCGGAATTTCAGCAAGCGGCTGTCGACTCCCAGACATGGGGCCTTCGATACAAACAATGGCGCTTTTCCATGTGAAAGAAAACTCAGTCTCCCTGATCCATGATGCCAGTTTTTAGGAGGCATTTAGCCCTACAATTGCAGCCAGAGTTCTAGTTGATGGCAGCTTGGGTCTGGGAAGGATCTTGATCCCTGCCACATTTCAGGTGGCGCCCGGGAGTACAGTGTCTTAGGGCCGGGACACAAAAAGTGTCCCTTTTCTCTGAGAAAATGAAGTCTGCCCCCCAGTTTCTTTATGTTAGTTTGGTGGAGGGTTTTGGCCAGGCAAGGGCAGCCAGGGTCCTAGTCGGTGGCAGCTTTGGTCTGCGAGGAATCTTAATCCATACGGAATTTCAGGAGGCATCCGGGAACACTGTGCCTTAGTGCCGGGACACGAAAAGTGTCCCTTTTCTCTGAGAAAGAGAACTCTGCCCCCCAGTTTCTTGATGTCAGTTTGGAGGAGGGTTTTGGCCCTGCAAGGGCAGCCAGGCTCCTAATCGGTGGCAGCTTGGGTCTGCGAGGTATCTTGCTCCGTGTGGAATTTGAAGAGGCGGCCGTCGACTCCCAGACATGGGGCCTTCGATAATAACGATGGCACTTTTCCCTGTTGAAGAAAACTTAGGCCCCCAGATTCATGATGTCGGTTTGGTAGAGGGTTTTAGCCCTACAAATGCAACCAGAGTCCAGGTTGATGGCTGCTTGCGTCAGCAAATTATCTTGATCCATACGGAATTTCAGGTGGTGTTCGGGAGCACAGTGCCTCCGGGCCGGGACACAAAAAGAGTCCCATTTGTCTGAGAAAGCGAAGTCAGCCCCCCAGTTTCTTGTTGTCAGATTGGAGGAGGGTTTTGGCCCTCCAAGGTCCGTCAGTGTCCTTGTCGGTGGCAGCTTGGGTCTGCGAGGAAATTTAATACATGCGGTAGTTCCACAAGCTGCTGTCGACACCCAGACATGGGGACTTCGATACAAACCATGGCGCATTTCCACGTGAAAGAAAACTCAGTCCCCCACATCCATGATGCCAGTTTTTAGGAGGCATTTAGCCCTACAATTGCAGCAAGAGTTCTCGTTGATGGCAGCTTGGGTCGGGGAAGGACCTTTATATGTGCGGCATTTCAGGTGGCGTCCGGGAGCACAGTGCCTTCGGGCCGGGACACAAATACTTCCGTTTTCTCTGAGAAAGAGAACTCTGCCCCCCAGTTTCTCGATGTCAGTTTGGAGGAGGGTTTTGGCCCTGCAAGGGCAGCCAGGGTCCTAGTCGGTGGCAACTTGGGTCTGTGAGGGATCTTGCTCCATGCGGAATTTGAAAAGGCGGCAGTCGACTCCCAGAAATGGGGCCTTCGATAAAAACGATGGCACTTTTCCATGTGAAAGAAAACTCAGTACCCCAGATTAATGATGTCGGTTTGGTGGAGGGTTTTAGCCCCACAAATGCAACCAGAGTCCTGGTTGTTGGCAGCTTGCGTCAGCAAATTATTTTGATCCATACGGAAATTCAGGTGGCGTCCGGGAGCAGAGTGCCATCGGGCCGGGACACAAAAAGTGTCCCTTTTCTCTGAGAAAGAGAACTCTGCCCCCCGGTTTCTTGATGTCAGATTGGAAGAGGATTTAGGCCCTACAAGGGCAGTCAATGTCCTTGTCGGTGGCAGCTTGGGTCTGCGAGGGAACTTAATACATGCGGAATTTCGTGAGGCGGCAGTCGACTCCCAGACATGTGGCCTTCGATACAAGCAATGGCGCCTTTACACGTGAAAGAAAACTCAGTCTCCCAGATCCATGATGCCAGTTTTTAGGAGGCATTTAGCCCTACAATTGCAGCCAGAGTTCTAGTTGATGGCAGCTTGGGTCTGGGAAGGATCTTGATCTTTGCGGCATTTCAGGTGGCGTCTGGTAGCACGGTGCCTTAGGGCCGGGACACAAAAAGTGTCCTTTTCTCTGAGAAAGAGAACTCTGCCCCCCACTTTCTTGATGAAAGTTTGGAGGGGGGTTTTGGCCCTTCAAGGGCAGCCAGGGCTTTTTTGGTGGCAGCTTGGGTCTGCGAGGAATCTTGATCCATACGGAATTTCAGGAGGCATCCGGGAACACAGTGCCTTCGGGCCAAGACACAAAAAGTGTCCCTTTTCTCTGAGAAAGAGAACTCTGTCCCTCAGTTTCTTGATGTCAGTTTGGAGGAGGGTTTTGGCCCTGCAAGGGCAGCCAGGGTCCTTGTCGGTGGCAGCTTGGGTCTGTGAGGGATCTTGCTCCATGCGGAATTTGAAGAGGCGGCAGTCGACTCCCAGACATGGGGCCTACAATACAAACGATGGCACTTTTCCACATGAAAGAAAACTTAGGCCCCCAGATTCATGATGTCGGTTTGGTGGAGGGTTTTAGCCCTAAAAATGCAGCCAGAGTCCTGGTTGTTGGCAGGGTGCGTCAGCAAATAATCTTGATCCATACGGAATTTCTGGTGGGGTCCGGGAGCACAGTGCCTTCGGGCTGTGACACAAAAAGTGTCTCTTTTCTCTGACAAAGAGAAGTCTGCCACCCAGTTTCTTGATGTCAGTTTGGAGGAGGGTTTTCGCCTTGCAAGGGCAGCCAGGCTCCTAGTCGGTGGCAGCTTGGGTCTGTGAGGGATCTTGCTCCATGCGGAATTTGAAGAGGCGGGAGTTGACTCCCAGACATGAGGCCTACGATACAAACGATGGCACTATTCCCTATGAAAGAACACTTACACCCCAGATTCATGATGTCGGTTTGGTGGAGGGTCTTGGCCTTCCAAATGCAACCAGAGTCCTGGTTGATGGCAGCTTGCGTCAGCGAAAGATCTCGATCCATACGGAATTTCAGGTGGCGTCCGGGAGCACAGTGCCTTAAGGCCAGGACACAAGAAGTGTCCCTTTTCTCTGAGAAAGAGAACTCTGCCCCCCAGATTCTTGATATCAGTTTGGAGGAGGGTTTTAGCCCAGCAAGGGTAGTCAGTCTCCTTGTCAGTGGCAGCTTAGGTCTGCGAGGAATCTTAATCCAAGCGGAATTTCAGCAAGCGGCAGTCGACTCCCAGTCTTGGGGGCTTCGATACAAACAATGGCGCTTTTCCACGTGAAAGGAAGCTCAGTCTCCCAGATCCATGATGCCAGTTTTTAGGAGGCATTTAGCCCTACAATTGCAGCCAGAGTTCTAGTTGATGGCAGCTTGGGTCTGGGAAAGATCTTGATCTGTGCGGCATTTCAGGTGGCGTCCGGGAGCAGAGTGCCTTAGGGCCGTGACACAAAAAGTGTCCCTTTTCTCTGAGAAAGAGAACTCTGCCCCCCAGTTTCGTGATGTCAGTTTGGAGGAGGGTTTTGGCCCTGCAAGGGCAGCCAGGGCTCTTTTTGGTGGCCGCTTGGGTCTGCGAGGAATCTTGATCCATGCGGAATTTCAGGAGGCATCCGGGTGCGCAGTGCCTTAGGGTCGGGACACATAAAGTCTCCCTTTTCTCTGAGAAAGAGAACTCTGCCCCCCACTTTCTTGATGTCAGTTTGGAGGAGGGTTTTAGCCCAGCAAGGGTAGTCAGTCTCCTTGTCAGTGGCAGCTTGGGTCTGCGAGGAATCTTAATCCATGCGGAATTTCAGCATGCGGCTGTCAACTCCCAGACATGTGGGCTTCGATACAAACAATGGCGCTTTTCCATGTGAAAGAAAGCTCAGTCCCCCAGATCCATGATGCCAGTTTTTAGGAGGCATTTAGCCCTACAATTGCAGCCAGAGTTCTAGTTGATGGTAGCTTGGGTCTGGGAAAGATCTTGATCCGTGCGGCATTACAGGTGGCGTCCGGGAGCACAGTGCCTTAGGGCCGGGAATCAAAAAGTGTCCCTTTTCTCTGAGAAAGAGAACTCTGCCCCCCACTTTCTTGATGTCAGTTTGGAGGAGGGTTTTAGCCCAGCAAGGGTAGTCAGTCTCCTTGTCAGTGGCAGCTTAGGTCTGCGAGGAAACTTAATCCATGCGGAATTTCAGCATGCGGCTGTCAACTTCCAGAGATGTGGCCTTCGATACCAACAATGGCGCTTTTCCACGTGAAAGGAAAGTCAGTCCCCCAGATCCATGATGCCAGTTTTTAGGAGGCATTTAGCCCTACAATTGCAGCCAGAGTTCTAGTTGATGGCAGCTTGGGTCTGGGAAAGGATCTTGATCCGTGCGGCATTTCAGGTGGCGTCCGGGAGCTCAGTGCCTTAGGGCCGGGACACAAAAGGTGTCCCTTTTCTCTGAGAAAAAGAACTCTGCCACCCAGATTCATGATGTCGGATTGGTGGAGGGTTTTGGCCCTACAAATTCAACCACTGTCCAGGTCGATGTCAGCTTGCGTCAGCGAAATATCTTGATCCATACGGAATTTCAGGTGGCGTCCGGGAGCACAGTGCCTTCGGGCTGGGACACAAAAAATGTCCCTTTTCTCTGAGGAAGAGAACTCTGCCCCCCACTTTCTTGATGTCAGTTTGGAGGAGGGTTTTGGCCCCTCAAGGGCAGCCAGGCTCCTAGTCCGTGGCAGCTTGGGTCTGAGAGAGATCCTCCTCCATGCGGAATTTGAAGAGGCGGCAGTCGACTCCCAGACATGGGGCCTTCAATAAAAACGATGGCACTTTTCCACGTGAAAGAAAACTTAGGCCCCCAGATTCATGATGTCAGTTTGGTGGAGGGTTTTAGCCCTACAAATGCAGCCAGAGTTCTGGTTGATGGCAGCTTGCGTCAGGAAAAAATCTTGCTCCATGCGGAATTTCAAGTGTTGTCCGGGAGCATAGTGCCTTTGGGCAAAGACAGAAATAGTGTCCCTTTTCTCTGAGAAAGAGAAGTCTGACCCCAGTTTCTTGATGTCAGTTTGCTGGAGGGTTTTGGCCCTGCAAGGGCAGCCTGGGCTCTTTTTGGTGGTAGCTTGGGTCTGCGAGGAATCTTGATCCAAATGGAATTTCAGGAGGCATCCGGGAGCACAGTGCCTTAGGGCCGGGACACAAAAAGTGTCCCTTTTCTCTGAGAAAGAGAACTCTGCCCCCTGGCTTCTTGATGTCAGTTTGGAGGAGGGTTTTGGCCCTGCAAGGGCAGTCAGGGTCCTTGTCGGTGGCAGCTTGGGTCTGCGAGGAATCTTAATCCATGCGGAATTTCAGCATGCGGCTTTCAACTCCCAGACACATGGCCTTCGATACAAGCAACGGCGCTTTTCCACGTGAAAGAAAACTCAGTCTCCCAGATCCATGATGCCAGTTTTTAGGAGGCATTTAGCCCTACAATTGCAGCCAGAGTTCTAGTTGATGGCAGCTTGGGTCTGGAAGGATCTTGATCCGTGCGGCATTTCAGGTGGCGTCCGGGAGCACAGTGCCTTCGGGCCGGGACACAAAAAGTGTCCCTTTTCTCTGAGAAAGAGAACTCTGCCCCCCAGTTTCTTGATGTCAGTTTGGAGGAGGGTTTTTGCCCTGGAAGGGCAGCCAGGGCTCTTTTTGGTGGCAGCTTGGGTCTGCAAGGAATCTTGATCCATACGGAATATCAGGAGGTATCCGGATGCCCAGTGCCTTCGGGCCGGGACACAAAAAGTGTCCCTTTTCTCTGAGAAAGAGAACTCTGCCCCCCACTTTCTTGATGTCAGTTTGGAGGAGGGTTTTAGCCCAGCAAGGGTAGTCAGTCTCCTTACCATGGCAGCTTAGGTCTGCGAGGAAACTTAATCCATGCGGAATTTCAGCATGCGGCTGTCAACTTCCAGAGATGTGGCCTTCGATACAAACAATGGCGCTTTTCCACGTGAAAGAAAACTAAATCTCCCAGATGCATGATGCCAGTTTTTAGGAGGCATTTAGCCCTACAATTGCAGCCAGAGTTCTAGTTGATGGCAGCTTGGGTCTGGGAAGGATCTTGATCCGAGCGGCATTTCAGGTGGCGTCCGGGAGCATAGTGCCTTAGGGCCAGGACACAAAAAGTGTCCCTTTCCTCTGAGAAAGAGAAGTCTGACCCGAGTCTCTTGATGTCAGTTTGGAGGAGGGTTTTGGCCCTGCAAGGGCAGCCAGGGCTCTTTTTGGTGGTTGCTTGGGTCTGCGAGGAATCTTGATCCATGCGGAATTTCAGGAGGCATCCGGGAGCACAGTGCCTTAGGGCCGGGACACAAAAAGTGTCCCTTTTCTCTGAGAAAGAGAACTCTGCCCCCTGGCTTCTTGATGTCGGTTTGGAGGAGGGTTTTGGCCCTGCAAGGGCAGTCAGGGTCCGTGTCGGGGGCAGCTTGGGTCTGCGAGGAATCTTAATCCATGCGGAATTTCAGCATGCGGCTTTCAACTCCCAGACACGTGGCCTTCGATACAAGCAACGGCGCTTTTCCACGTGAAAGGAAGCTCAGTCTCCCAGATCCATGATGCCAGTTTTTAGGAGGCATTTAGCCCTACAATTGCAGCCAGATTTCTAGTTGATGGCAGCTTGGGTCTGGGAAGGATCTTGATCCATACGGAATTTCAGGTGGCGTCCGGGAGCACAGTGGCTTAGGGCAGGGACACAAAAAGTGTCCGTTTTCTCAGAGAAAGAGAAGTTTGCCCCACAGTTTCTTGATGTCAGTTTGGAGGAGGGTTTTGGCCCTTCAAGGGCAGCCAGGGCTCTTTTTGGTGGCAGCTTAGGTCTGCGAGGAATATTAATCTGTGCGGAATTTCAGCAAGCTGCAGTCGACTCCCAGACATGGGGCCTTCTATACAAACAATGGCGCTTTTCCACGTGAAAGTAAGCTCAGTCTCCCAGAGTCATGATGCCTGTTTTTAGGAAACATTTAGCCCTACAATTGCAGCCAGAGTTCTAGTTGATGGCAGCTTGGGTCTCGGAAGGATCTCGATCCATACGGATTTCAGGTGGCGTCCGGGAGCACAGAGCCTTAGGGCCGGGACACAAAAGGTGTCCTTTTCTCTGAGAAAGAGAATTCTGTACCCCAGTTTCTTGATGTCAGTTTGGAGGAGGGTTTTGGCCCTGCAAGGGCAACCAGGGCTCTTTTTGGTGGCAGCTTGGGTCTGCGAGGAATCTTGATCCCTGCGGAATATCAGGAGGCATCCGGGTTCGCAGTGCCTTAGGGCCGGGACACAAAAAGTGTCCCTTTTCTCTGAGAAAGAGAACTCTGTCCCCCAGTTTCTTGATGTCAGTTTGGAGGAGGGTTTTGGCCCTGCAAAGGCAGCCACTGTCCTAGTCGGTGGCAGCTTGGGTCTGTGAGGTTTCTTGCTCCATGCGGAATTTGAAGAGGCGGCAGTCGACTCGCAGACATGGGGCCTACGTAACAAACGATGGCCCTTTGCCATGTGAAAGAAAAGGTAGACCCCCGGACTCAGGATGTTGTTTTGGCGGAGGGTTCTAGCCGTACAAATGCAACCAGAGTCCAGGTTGATGGCAGTTTGCGTCAGCGAATAATCATGATCCATACAGAATTTCAGGAGGCATCCGGAAGCACAGTGCCTTAGGGCCGGGACACAAAAAGTGTCCCTTTCCACTAAGAAAGAGAACTCTGCCCCCCAGATTCATGATGTAGGTTTGGTTCAGGGTTTTAGCCCTACAAATGTAACCAGAGTCCTGGTTGATGGCAGCTTGCATCAGCTAATAATCTTGATCCATGCGGAATTTCGGGTGGCGTCCGGGAGCACAGTGCCTTAGGGCCGGGACACAAAAGGTGCCCCTTTTCTCTGAGAAAAAGAACTCTGCCACCCAGACTCATGATGTCGGATTGGTGGAGGGTTTTGGCCCTACAAATTCAACCACAGTCCACGTCGATGGCAGCTTGCGTCAGCGAATAATCTTGATACATACGTAATTTCAGGTGGCGTCCGGCAGAATAGTGCCTTCGGGCTGGGACACAAAAAGTGTCTCTTTTCTCTGAGAAAGAGAACTCTGCCCCCCACTTTCTTGATGTCAGTTTGGAGGAGGGTTTTTTCCCTGCAAGGGCAGTCAGTGTCCTTGTCAGTGGCAGCTCGGGTCTGCGAGGAATCCAGCTCCGTGCGGAATTTGAAGATGCGACTGTCAACTCCCAGAGATGTGGCCTTCGATACAATCAATGGCGCTTTTCCACGTGAAAGAAAACTCAGTCCCCCAGATCCATGATGCCAGTTTTTAGGAGACATTTAGCCCTACAATTGCAGCCAGAGTTCTAGTTGATGGTAGCTTGGGTCTGGGAAGGATCTTGATCCGTGCGGCATTTCAGGTGGCGTCCGGGAGCACAGTGCCTTAGGGCCGGGACACAAAAAGTGTCCCTTTTCTCTGAGAAAGAGAACTCTGCCCCCCACTTTCTTGATGTCAGTTTGGAGGAGGGTTTTGGCCCTGCAAGGGCAGCCAGGGTCTTTCTCGGTGGAAGCTTGGGTCCGTGAGGACTCCAGCTCCGTGCGGAATTTCATGAGGCGGCTGTCAACTCCCAGACATGGGGCCTTCGATACAAACAATGGCGCTTTTCCACGTGAAAGAAAACTAAATCTCCCAGATGCATGATGCCAGTTTTTAGGAGGCATTTAGCCCTACAATTGCAGCCAGAGTTCTAGTTGATGGCAGCTTGGGTCTGGGAAGGATCTTGATCCGAGCGGCATTTCAGGTGGCGTCCGGTAGCACAGTGCCTTAGGGCCGGGACACAAAAAGTGTCCCTTTACTCTGAGAAAGAGAACTCTGCCCCCCAGTTTCTTGATGTCAGTTTGGAGGAGGGTTTTGGCCGTGCAAGGGGAGCCAGGACTCTTTTTGGTGGCAGCTTGGGTCTGCGAGGGATCTTGATCCATTCAGAATTTCAGGAGCCATCGGGGAGCACAGTGCCTTAGGGCCGGGACACAAAAAGTGTCCCTTTTCTCTGAGAAAGAGAACTCTCCCCGCCAGTTTCTTGATGTCAGTTTGGAGGAGGGTTTTGGCCCTGCAAGGGCAGCCAGGGTCCTTCTCGGTGGTAGCTTGGGTCTGCGAGGAATCTTAATCCATGCGGAATTTCGGCATGCGGCTGTCAACTCCCAGACACGTGGCCTTCGATACAAACAATGGCGCTTTTCCACGTGAAAGAAAACTCAGTCTTCCAGATCCATGATGCCAGTTTTTAGGAGGCATTTAGCCCTACAATTGCAGCCAGAGTTCTAGTTGATGGCAGCTTGGGTCTGGGAAGGATCTTGATCCGTGCGGCATTTCAGGTGGCGTCCGGGAGCACAGTGCCTTCGGGCCGGGACACAAAAAGTGTCCCTTTTCTCTGAGAAAGAGAACTCTGCCCCCCAGTTTCTTGATGTCAGTTTGGAGGAGGGTTTTGGCCCTGCAAGTGCAGCCAGGGTTCTATTCGGTGGCAGCTTTGGTCTGTGAGGGATCTTGATCCATGTGGAATTTGAAGAGGCGGCAGTCGACTCCCAGACATGGGGCCTACGATACAAACGATGGCACTTTTCCACGTGAAAGAAAACTTAGGCCCCAAGATTCATGATGTCGTTTTGATGGAGGGTTTTAGCCCTAGAAATGCAGCCATAGTCCAGGTTGATGGCAGCTTGCATCAGCGAATAATCTTGATGCATACGGAATTTCAGGTGGCGTACGGGAGCACAGTGCCTTAGGCCCGGGACACAAAAAGTGTCCCTTTCCTCTGAGAAAGAGAACTCTGCCCCCCAGTTTCTTGATGCCAGTTTGGAGGAGGGTTTTGGCCCTGCAAGGGCACCAGGGTCCTGGTCAATGGCAGCTTGGGTCTGCAAGGAATCCAGCTCCGTGCGGAATTCCATGAGGCGGCAGTCAACTCCCAGACATGGGGCCTTCGACAAAAACAATGGTGCTTTTCCACATGAAAGAAAACTCAGTCTCCCAGATCCATGATGCCAGTTTTTAGGAGGCATTTAGCCCTACAATTGCAGCCAGAGTTCTAGTTGATGGCAGCTTGGGTCTGGGAAGGATCTTGATCCGTGAGGCATTTCAGGTGGCGTCCGGGAGCACAGTGCCTTCGGGCCGGGACACAAAAAGTGTCCCTTTTCTCTGAGAAAGAGAACTCTGCCCCCCACTTTCTTGATGTCAGTTTGGAGGAGGGTTTTGGCACTGCAAGGGCAGCCAGGGCTCTATTCGGTGGCAGCTTGGGTCTGTGAGGGATCTTGCTCCATGTGGAATTTGAAGAGGCGGCAGTCGACTCCCAGACATGGGGCCTACGATACAAACGATGGCACTTTTCCACGTGAAAGAAAACTTAGGCCCCAAGATTCATGATGTCGGTTTGGTGGAGTGTTTTAGCCCTACAAATGCAGCCATAGTCCAGGTTGATGGCAGCTTGCGTCAGCGAATAATCTTGATGCATAGGGAATTTCAGGTGGCGTCCGGGAGCACAGTGCCTTCGGGCCGGGACACATAAAGAGTCCCTTTTCTCTGAGAAAGAGGACTCTGCCCCCCAGTTTCTTGATGTCAGTTTGGAGGAGGGTTTTGGCCCTGCAAGGGCAGCCAGGGTCCTTCTCGGTGGCAGCTTGGGTCTGTGATGGATCTTGCTCCATGCGGAATTTGAAGAGGCGGCTGTCGACTCCCAGTTATGGGGCCTACGATACAAATGATGGCACTTATCCACGTGAAAGTAATCTCAGTCTCCCAAATCCATGATGCCAGTTTTTAGGAGGCATTTAGCACTACAATTGCAGCCAGAGTTCTAGCTGATGGCAGCTTGCGTCAGCCAGTCATCTTTATCCATACGGAATTTTATGTGGCGTCCGGGAGAAGAGTGCCTTCGGGCCGGCATACAAAAAGTGTCCCTTTTCTCTGAGAAAGAGAACTCTGCCCCCCACTTTCTTGATATCAGTTTAGAGGAGGGTTTTGGCCCTGCAAGGGCAGCCAGTGTCCTTGTCGGTGGTAGCCTGGGTCTGCGAGGAATCTTGATCCATGCGGAATTTCAGCATGGCGCTGTCAACTCCCAGGCATGGTGCCTTCGATACAAATGATGGCACTTTTCCACGTGAAAGAAAACTCAGTCTCCCAAATCCATGATGCCAGTTTTTAGGAGACATTTAGCCCTGCAATTGCAGCCAGAGTTCTAGTTGACGGCAGCTTGCGTCTGCCAGTAATCTTGATCCATACGGAATTTTAGCAGGCAGCAGGGAGAACAGTGCCTTTGGGCCGGGATACAAAAAGTGTCCCTTTTCTCTGAGAAAGAGAACTCTGCCCCCCACTTTCTTGATGTCAGTTTGGAGGAGGGTTTTGGCCCTGCAAGGGCAGCCAGGGTCCTTGTCGGTGGCAGCTTGAGTCTGTGAGTGATCTTCCTCCATGCGGAATTTGAAGGGGCGGCTGTCGACTCCAGACATGGGGCCTACGATACAAATGATGGCACTTTTCCACGTGAAAGAAAACTCAGTCTCCCAGATCCACGATGCCAGTTTCTAGGAGGCATTTAGCCCTACAATTGCAGCCAGAGTTCTAGTTGATGGCAGCTTGGGTCTGGGAAGGATCTTGATCCGTGCGGCATTTCAGGTGGCGTCCGGGAGCACAGTGCCTTAGGGCTGGGACACAAAAAGTGTCCCTTTTCTCTGAGAAGAGAACTCTGCCCCCCACTTTCTTGATGTCAGTTTGGAGGAGGGTTTTGGCCCTGCAAGGGCAGCCAGGGTCCTTGTCAGTGGCAGCTTGGGTCTGCGAGGAATCTTGATCCATGCGGAATATCAGCAGGCAGCAGGGAGAAAAGTGCCTTCGGGCCGGGATACAAAAAGTGTCCCTTTTCTCTGAGAAAGAGAACTCTGCCCCCCACTTTCTTGATGTCAGTTTGGTGGAGGGTTTTGGCCCTGCAGGGGCAGCCAGGGTTCTTCTCGGTGGAGCTTGGGTCTGTGATGGATCTTGCTCCATGCGGAATTTGTAGAGGCGGCTGTCGACTCCCAGACATGGGGCCTACGATACAAATGATGGCACTTATCCACGTGAAAGAAAACTCAGTCTCCCAAATCCAGGATGCCAGTTTTAAGGAGGCATTTAGCCCTACAATTGCAGCCAGAGTTCTAGTTGATGGCAGCTTGCGTCAGCCAGTAATCTTGATCCATACGGAATTTCAGGTGGCGTCCGGGAGCAGAGTGCCTTCCGGCTGGGACACAAAAAGTGTCCCTTTTCTGAGAAAGAGAATTCT
>JAVTVJ010009783.1:0-12170 GCA_034509425.1 Eopsaltria australis | reverse complement strand
GGGACTTTTTGGGGAAGTTTTGGGTCAATTTGGGTCTTTTGGAGGGCTTGGGGAAACACTTGATGCAAATGATGGAAATGCGATTAATTAACGCTGATGGACTCTGCTTTTCATGCAAATAAAGTTTATTGCAAGGGAATGAATAAGATTTAATTGAATCACGCCTGTATTTATGCAAATAAATGATGAATATTAACCGACTATATGCAAATGAGGTTGGAGTGTGGATGTTGGTGTTAGGCCACGCCCCTTTTGAGTCAAACAAGGCCCGTGATCACTGGCTGTGGCCACGCCCTTTATGCTAATGAGGGACAAACATGGTCAGCCCAAAATCCCCATTAAATTCACCCCAAAATCCTGCTCAGATCCCCATAAACCGCTCAGGGACACCCAAAATCCCCCCAATTCACCCCAAAATCCACTTCAGGTGCCCCTAAACCCCTCAGGGATCCCCAAAATCCACCAAATTCACCCCACAATCCCCCATATTCTACCTGGGACCCCCATCATCCCCTACATTTCCCCCCAAAGCCCTCAGATCGCCTCAAAACCACTGCAGTGCGCCCCTAGTGGCCGGAGGTCTCAGTGCCTGCGGGCTAGCCAGGCCGAGCAGGAGCTCGCTATGCGCCGCTGCCGCGGAGAAGTCGCCCGTCAGGCCAACGCCCTGGGGCGGGCCGCGGCGCTATGCAAATGTGACGGCCTTAGATGGGAAAAGAGCAAATATGAAAAAGATGCTGAAAATGTAGGAAATGCGTTTTTAGGGGGCGAAAGGGATCTGGGGGCAGTTTGGGGATTGGGGAAATGGGCAGTTCTGGGTCATTTGGGGACTTTTTGGGGAAGTTTTGGGTCATTTTGGGTCTTTTGGAGGGCTTGGGGAAACACTTGATGCAAATGATGGAAATGCGATTAATTAACGCTGATGGACTCTGCTTTTCATGCAAATGAAGTTTATTGCAAGGGAATGAAAAAGATTTAATTGAATCACGCCTGTATTTATGCAAATAAATGATGAATATTCACCGACTAGACGCAAATGAGGTTGGAGTGTGGATGTTGGTGTTAGGCCACGACCCTTTTGATTCAAACAAGGCCCCGTGATCACTGGCTGTGGCCACGCCCTTTATGCTAATCAGGGACAAATATGGTCAGCCCAAAATCCCCATTAAATTCACCCCAAAATCCTGCTCAGATCCGTCTAAACCCCTCAGGGACCCCCAAAATCCCCCAAATTCACCCCAAAATCCACTTCAGGTGCCCCTAAACCCCTCAGGGATACCCAAAATCCACCAAATTCACCCCAAAATCCACTTCAGGTGCCCCTAAACCCCTCAGGGATCCCCAAAATCCACCAAATTCACCCCACAATCCCCCATCTTCTACCTGGGACCCCCATCATCCCCTACATTTCCCCCCAAAGCCCGCAGATCGCCTCAAAACCCACTGCGTTAGCGCCACCTAGTGGCCGGGAGGTCTCAGTGCCTGCCGGGCTCGAGCCAGGCCGAGCAGGAGCTGCGCATGCGCCGCCTGCTGGGGGAGGAGTCGCCCGTTAGGCCACGCCCCTGGGGGCGGGGCCGCGGCTGCGATGCAAATGTGGCGGCCTTAGATGGGAAAAATGAGCAAATATGGAAAAGATGGCTGAAAATGGAGGAAAATGCGGTTTTTAGGGGGGAAACGCGGGATCTGGGTGCAGTTTGGGGGGATTTGGGGAAAATTGGGGCAGTTCTGGGTCATTTTGGGGACTTTTTGGGGAAGTTTTGGGTCATTTTGGGTCTTTTGGAGGGCTTGGGGAAACACTTGATGCAAATGATGGAAATGCGATTAATTAACGCTGATGGACTCTGCTTTTCATGCAAATGAAGTTTATTGCAAGGGAATGAATAAGATTTATTGAATCACGCCTGTATTTATGCAAATAAATGATGAATATTCACCGACTAGACGCAAATGAGGTGGAGTGTGGATGTTGGTGTTAGGCCACGCCCCTTTTGATTCAAACAAGGCCCCGTGATCACTGGGTGTAGCCACGCCCTTTATGCTAATCAGGGACAAATATGGTCAGCCCAAAATCCCCATTAAATTCACCCCAAAATC
Source organism: Eopsaltria australis (assembly GCA_034509425.1). Taxonomy (NCBI): domain Eukaryota; kingdom Metazoa; phylum Chordata; class Aves; order Passeriformes; family Petroicidae; genus Eopsaltria; species Eopsaltria australis. The sequence goes on along the minus strand of JAVTVJ010009783.1, from coordinate 10,079 downwards.
CTGCTCAGATCCTTCTAAATCCATCAGGGACCCCAAAATCCCCCAAATTCACCCCAAAATCCACTTCAGATCTCCCTAAACCGCTCAGGGACACCCAAAATCCCCCAAATTCACCCCAAAATCCACTTCAGGTGCCCCTAAACCCCTCAGGGATCCCCAAAATCCACCAAATTCACCCCACAATCCCCCCTATTCTACCTGGGACCCCCATCATCCCCTACATTTCCCCCAAAAGCCCTCAGATCGCCTCAAAACCCACTGCGTTAGCGCCACCTAGTGGCCGGGAGGTCTCAGTGCCTGCCGGGCTAGAGCCAGGCCGAGCAGGAGCTGCGCATGCGCCGCCTGCTGGGGGAGGAGTCGCCCGTCAGGCCACGGCCCTGGGGGCGGGGCCGCGGCCGCTATGCAAATGAGGCGGCCTTAGATGGGAAAAATGACCAAATATGGAAAAAGATGGCTGAAAATGGAGGAAAATGCGGTTTTTAGGGGGGAAAAGGGGGATCTGGGGGCAGTTTGGGGGGATTTGGGGAAAATTGGGGCAGTTCTGGGTCATTTTGGGGGCTTTTTGGGTGAAGTTTTGGGTCATTTTAGGTCTTTTGGAGGGCTTGGGGAAACACTTGATGCAAATGATGGAAATGCAAATAATTAACACTGATGGACTCTGCTTTTCATGCAAATGAAGTTTATTGCAAGGGAATGAATAAGATTTAATTGAATCACGCCTGTATTTATGCAAATAAATGATGAATATTCACCGACTAGTCGCAAATGAGGTTGGAGTGTGGATGTTGGTGTTAGGCCACGCCCCTTTTGATTCAAACAAGGCCCCGTGATCACTTGGTGTGGCCACGCCCTTTATGCTAATGAGGGACAAACATGGTCAGCCCAAAACCCCCAAATTCACCCCAAAATCCTGCTCAGATCCTTCTAAACCCCTCAGGGACCCCCAAAATCCCCCAAATTCACCCCAAAATCCCGTCAGATCCCCCTAAGCCGCTCAGGGACCCCCAAAATCCCCCAAATTCACCCCAAAATCCACTTCAGGTGCCCCTAAACCTCTCAGGTATCCCCAAAATCCACCAAATTCACCCCACAATCCCCCATATTCTACCTGGGACCCCCCATCATCCCCTACATTTCCCCCCAAAGCCCTCAGATCGCCTCAAAACCCACTGCGTTAGCGCCACCTAGTGGCAGGGAGGTCTCAGTGCCTGCCGGGCTAGAGCCAGGCCGAGCAGGAGCTGCGCATGCGCCGCCTGCTGGGGGAGGAGTCGCCCGTCAGGCCACGCCCCTGGGGACGGGGCCGCGGCTGCTATGCAAATGAGGCGGCCTTAGATGGGAAAAATGAGCAAATATGGAAAAGATGGCTGAAAATGGAGGAAAATGTCACGGTTTTAGAGCAGGGGATCTGGGGGAAGTTTGGGGGGATTTGGGGAAAATTGGGGCAGTTCTGGGTCATTTTGGGGACCTTTTGGGGAAGTTTTAGGTCATTTTGGGTCTTTTGGAGGGCTTGGGGAAACACTTGATGCAAATGATGGAAATGCGATTAATTAACGCTGATGGACTCTGCTTTTCATGCAAATGAAGTTTATTACAAGGGAATGAATAAGATTTAATTGAATCACGCCTGTATTTATGCAAAAAAATGATGAATATTCACCGACTATACGCCAATGAGGTTGGAGTGTGGATGTTGGTGTTAGGCCACACCCCTTTTGATTCAAACAAGGCCCCGTGATCACTGGGTGTGGCCACGCCCTTTATGCTAATCAGGGACAAATATGGTCAGCCAAAAACCCCCCAACTTCCCCCCAAAATCCTGCTCAGATCCTTCTAAACCCCTCAGGGACCCCCAAAATCCCCCAAATTCACCCCAAAATCCACTTCAGATCCCCCTAAACCGCTCAGGGACACCCAAATCCCCCAAATTCACCCCAAAATCCACTTCAGGTGCCCCTAAACCCCTCAGGGATCCCCAAAATCCACCAAATTCACCCCACAATCCCCCATGTTCTACCTGGGACCCCCATCATCCCCTACATTTCCCCCCAAAGCCCTCAGATCGCCTCAAAACCCACTGCGTTAGCGCCACCTAGTGGCCGGGAGGTCTCAGTGCCTGCCGGGCTAGAGCCAGGCCGAGCAGGAGCTGCGCATGCGCCGCCTGCTGGGGGAGGAGTCGCCCGTCAGGCCACGCCCCTGGGGGCGGGGCCGCGGACGCTATGCAAATGAGGCGGCCTTAGATAGGAAAAATGACCAACTATGGAAAAGATGGCTGAAAATGGAGGAAAATGCGGTTTTTAGGGGGGAAACGGGGGATCTGGGGGCAGTTTGGGAGGATTTGGGGAAAATTGGGGCAGTTCTGGGTCATTTTGGGGACACCTGAGAGAAGTTTTTCAGGTCATTTGGAGATACTTTGGAGGGCTTGGGGAAACACTTGATACAAATGATGTAAATGCGATTAATTAACGCTGATGGACTCTGCTTTTCATGCAAATGAAGTTTATTGCAAGGGAATGAATAGGATCTAATTGAATCACGCCTTTATTTATGCAAAAAAATGATGAATATTCACCGACTATACGCAAATGAGGTTGGAGTGTGAATGTTGGTGTTAGGCCACGCCCCTTTTGATTCAAACAAGGCCCCGTGATCACTGGGTGTGGCCACGCCCTTTATGCTAATCAGGGACAAATATGGTCAGCCCAAAACCCCCCAACTTCACCCCAAAGTCCTGCTCAGATACTTCTAAACCCCTCAGGGACCCCCAAAATCCCCCAAATTCACCCCAAAATCCACTTCAGATCCCCCTAAACCGCTCAGGGACACCCAAAATCCACCAAATTCACCCCAAAATCCACTTCAGGTGCCCCTAAACCCCTCAGGGATCCCCAAAATCCACCAAATTCCCCCCACAATCCCCCATATTCTGCCTGGGACCCCCATCATCCCCTACATTTCCCCCCAAAGCCCTCCGATTGCCTCAAAACCCACTGCGTTAGCGCCACCTAGTGGCCGGGAGGTCTCAGTGCCTGCAGGGCTAGAGCCAGGCAGAGCAGGAGCTGCGCATGCGCCGCCTGCTGGGGGAGGAGTCGCCCGTCAGGCCACGCCCCTGGGGGCGGGGCCGCGGCCGCTATGCAAATGAGGCCGCCTTAGATGGGAAAAATGACCAACTATGGAAAAGATGGCTGAAAATGGAGGAAAATACGGTTTTTAGGGGGGAAAAGGGGGATCTGGGGGCAGTTTGGGGGGATTTGGGGAAAATGGGGGCAGTTCTGGGTCATTTTGGGGACTTTTTGGGGAAGTTTTGGGTCATTTTGGGTCTTTTGGAGGGCTTGGGGAAACACTTGATGCAAATGATGGAAATACGATTAATTAACGCTGATGGACTCTGCTTTTCATGCAAATGAAGTTTATTGCAAGGGAATGAATAAGATTTAATTGAATCACGCCTGTATTTATGCCAAAAAATGATGAATATTCACCGACTATACGCAAATGAGGTTGGAGTGTGGATGTTGGTGTTAGGCCACACCCCTTTTGAGAGTTCAAACAAGGCCCCGTGATCACTGGGTTGTGGCCGCCGCTATGCTAATCAAAGTTAAATGCCGTTCCATTGAAACCCCCAACTACCCCAAAGTCCTGCCAGATCTCCTAAACCCCTCAGGGACCCCAAAATCCCCAAATTCACCCCCAAATCCACTTCAGATCCCCTAAACCCATAGGGTTTTCCAATCCCCAAATTCACCCGAAAATCCACTTCAGGTGCCCCTAAGCCCCTCAGGGACGCCCAAAATCCACCAAATTCACCCCACAATGCCCCATATTCTACCTGGGACCCCCATCATCCCCTACATTTCCCCCCAAAGCCCTCAGATCGCCTCAAAACCCACTGCGTTAGCGCCACCTAGTGGCCGGGAGGTCTCAGTGCCTGCAGGGCTAGAGCCAGGCCGAGCAGGAGCTGCGCATGCGCTGCCTGCTGGGGGAGGAGTCGCCCGTCAGGCCACGCCCCTGGATGCGGGGCCGCGGCCGCTATGCAAATGAGGCGGCCTTAGATGGGAAAAATGACCAAACATGGAAAAGATGGCTGAAAATGGAGGAAAATGCAGTTTTTAGGGGGGAAAAGGGGGATCTGGGGGCAGTTTGGGGGGATTTGGGGAAAATTGGGGCAGTTCTGGGTCATTTTGGGGACTTTTTGGGGAAGTTTTGGGTCATTTTGGGTCTTTTAGGGAAGCCCCAGGGAAACACTTGATACAAATGATGGAAATACGATTAATTCACGCTAGTGGACTCTACTTTTCATTACAAGTAAAGAGATTTAATGCAAAGAGATAGATAAAGATTTAATTGGAATCACGCCTGTATTTATACCCAAAAATGATGAATATTCTCCGACTATCATAAATATAGGGTTGGAGTCTTGGATGTTGGTGTTAGGCCACGCCCACTTTTGATTCAAACAAGGCCCCGTGATCACTGGGTGTAGCCACTTTCCCCTTTGCTAATCAGGGACAAATATGGTCAGCCCAAAACCCCCCAACTTCACCCCAAATCCTGCTCAGATCTCCCTAAACCCCTCAGGGACCCCCAAAATCCCCCAAATTCACCCCAAAATCCACTTCAGATCCCCCTAAACCGCTCAGGGACACCCCAAAATCCCCCAAATTCACCCCAAAATCCACTTCAGGTGCCCCTAAACCCCTCAGGGATCCCCAAAATCCACCAAATTCACCCCACAATCCCCCATATTCTACCTGGGACCCCCCATCATCCCCTACATTTCCCCCCAAAGCCCTCAGATCGCCTCAAAACCCACTGCGTTAGCGCCACCTAGTGGCGGGGAGGTCTCAGTGCCTGCCGGGCTAGAGCCAGGCCGAGCAGGAGCTGCGCATGCGCCGCCTGCTGGGGGAGGAGTCGCCCGTCAGGCCACGCCCTGGGGGCGGGGCCGCGGCCGCTATGCAAATGAGGCCGCCTTAGATGGGAAAAATGAGCAAATATGGAAAAGATGGCTGAAAATGGAGGAAAATGCGGTTTTTAGGGGGGAAAAGGGGGATCTGGGGGCAGTTTGGGGGGATTTGGGGAAAATTGGGGCAGTTCTGGGTCATTTTGGGGACTTCTTGGGGAAGTTTGGGTCATTTTGGGTCTTTTGGAGGGCTTGGGGAAACACTTGATGCAAATGATGGAAATGCGATTAATTAACGCTGATGGACTCTGCTTTTCATGCAAATGAAGTTTATTGCAAGGGAATGAATAAGATTTAATTGAATCACGCCTGTATTTATGCAAAAAAATGATGAATATTCACCGACTATACGCAAATGGGGTTGGAGTGTGGATGTTGGTGTTAGGCCACGCCCCTTTTGATTCAAACAAGGCCCCGTGATCACTGGGTGTGGCCACGCCCTTTATGCTAATCAGGGACAAATGAATTCATTAGAGCCCCAGCTTTACCCAAATCCTGCTCAGATCTCCCTAAAGCCTCAGAGGAATTTAAAATCCCAAATTCACCCAAAATCCACTTCCAGATCCCCCCTAAACCGCTCCAGGGACACCCAAAATCCCCAAATTCACTTTAAATCCACTTCCAGGTGCCCCTAAACCCCTCAGGGATCCCAAAATCCACCAAATTCACCCCACAGTCCCCCATATTCTACCTGGGACCCCCATCATCCCCTACATTTCCTCCCAAAGCCCTCAGATCGCCTCAAAACCCACTGCGTTAGCGCCACCTAGTGGCCGGGAGGTCTCAGTGCCTGCCGGGCTAGAGCCAGGCCGAGCAGGAGCTGCGCATGCGCCGCCTGCTGGGGGAGGAGTCGCCCGTCAGGCCACGCCCTGGGGGCGGGGCCGCGGCCGCTATGCAAATGAGGCCGCCTTAGATGGGAAAAATGAGCAAATATGGAAAAGATGGCTGAAAATGGAGGAAAATGCGGTTTTTAGGGGGGAAAAAGGGGGATCTGGGGGCAGTTTGGGGGGATTTGGGGAAAATTGGGGCAGTTCTGGGTCATTTTGGGGACTTTTTGGGGAAGTTTTGGGTCATTTTGGGTCTGTTGGAGGGCTTGGGGAAACACTTGATGCAAATGATGGAAATGCGATTAATTAATGCTGATGGACTCTGCTTTTCATGCAAATGAAGTTTATTGCAAGGGAATTGATAAGATTTAATTGAATCACGCCTGTATTTATGCAAATAATTGATGAATATTCACCGACTAGACGCAAATGGGGTTGGAGTGTGGATGTTGGTGTTAGGCCACGCCCCTTTTGATTCAAACAAGGCCCCGTGATCACTGGCTGTGGCCACGCCCTTTATGCTAATCAGGGACAAATACGGTCAGCCCAAAACCCCCCAAATTCACGCCAAAATCCTGCTCAGATCCTTCTAAGCCCCTCAGGGACCCCCAAAATCCCCCAAATTCACCCCAAAATCCACTTCAGATCCCCCTAAACCGCTCAGGGACTTTTAAAATCCCAATTCACCCCAAAATCCACTTTAGTTTCCTAAACCCCTCAGGGGATCCCAAAATCCCACCAAATTCACCCCACAATCCCCCATATTCTACCTGGGACCCCCCATCATCCCTACATTTTCCCCCAAAGCGCTCAGATCACTCAGAGCCTGCGTTGGCACCACCCTAGTGGCAGGGAGGGTCTCAGTGCCTGCCCGGGCTGGGAGGCCAGGCGAGCAGGAGCCTAGCATCGCCCGCCTGCTGGGAGAATTCAACCCGTCCAGACCCCGCCCACTGGGGCCGGGGCCATGGACGCTATGCAAATGAGAAGCGTGCTTAGATGGGAAAAATGAGCATAAATATGGAAGATGGCTGAAAATGGAAAATGCGGTTTTAGGGGAAGCGGGGATCTGGGGGCAGTTTGGGAGGATTTGGGGAAAATTCAGAGCAGTTCTGGGTCATTTTGGGACTTTTTGGGGAGTTTTGGGTCATTTTGGGTCTTTTGGAGGGCTTGGTGAAACACTTGATGCAAATGATGGAAATGCGATTAATTAACGCTGATGGACTCTACTTTTCATGCAAATGAAGTTTATTGCAAGGAAATTAATAAGATTTAATTGAATCATGCCTGTATTTATGCAAATAAATGATGAATATTCACCGACTATACGCAAATGAGGTTGGAGTGTGGATGTTGGTGTTAGGCCACGCCCCTTTTGATTCAAACAAGGCCCCGTGATCACTGGGTGTGGCCACGCCCTTTATGCTAATCAGGGACAAATATGGTCAGCCTAAAACCCCCCAACTTCACCCCAAAATCCTGCTCAGATCCTTCTAAACCCCTCAGGGACCCCCAAAATCCCCCAAATTCACCCCAAAATCCACTTTAGATCTCCCTAAATCGCTCAGGGACACCCAAAATCCCCCAAATTCACCCCAAAATCCACTTCAGGTGCCCCTAAACCCCTCAGGGATCCCCAAAATCCACCAAATTCACCCCACAATCCCCCATATTCTACCTGGGACCCCCATCATCCCCTACAGTTCCCCCAAAAGCCCTCAGATCGCCTCAAAACCCACTGCGTTAGCGCCACCTAGTGGCCGGAAGGTCTCAGTTCCTGCCGGGCTAGAGCCAGGCCGAGCAGGAGCTGCGCATGCGCCGCCTGCTGGGGGAGGAGTCGCCCGTCAGGCCACGCCCCTGGGGGCGGGGCCGCGGACGCTATGCAAATGAGGCGGCCTTAGATGGGAAAAATGAGCAACTATGGAAAAGATGGCTGAAAATGGAAGAAATACGGTTTTAGAAGCAGGGGGATCTGGGGGCAGTTTAGGAGGATTTGGGAAAGGTGGGGAAGTTCTAAGGTCATTTTGGGGACTTTTCAGGAAGTTTTTGAGTCATTTTTAGGTCTTTTGGAGGCTTGGGAAACACTTGATGCAAATGATGGAAATGCGATTAATTCCACGCTGATGGACTCTGCTTTTCATGCAAATGAAGTTTATTGCAAGGGAATGAATAAGATTTAATTGAATCACGCCTGTATTTATGCAAATAAATGATGAATATTCACCGACTAGACGCAAATGAGGTTGGAGTGTGGATGTTAGTGTTAGGCCACGCCCCTTTTGATTCAAACAAGGCCCCGTGATCACTGGGTGTGGCCACGCCCTTTATGCTAATCAGGGACAAATATGGTCAGCCCAAAACCCCCCAACTTCACCCCAAAATCCTGCTCAGATCCTTCTAAACCCCTCAGGGACCCCCAAAATCCCCCAAATTCACCCCAAAATCCACTTTAGATCCCCCTAAACCGCTCAGGGACACCCAAAATCCCCCAAATTCACCCCAAAATCCACTTCAGGTGCCCCTAAACCCCTCAGGGATCCCCAAAATCCACCAAATTCACCCCACAATCCCCCATATTCTACCTGGGACCCCCATCATCCCTTACATTTCCCCCCAAAGCCCTCAGATCGCCTCAAAACCCACTGCGTTAGCGCCACCTAGTGTCCGGGAGGTCTCAGTGCCTGCCGGGCTAGAGCCAGGCCGAGCAGGAGCTGCGCATGCGCCGCCTGCTGGGGGAGGAGTCGCCCGTCAGGCCACGGCCCTGGGGGCGGGGCCGCGGCCGCTATGCAAATGAGGCGGCCTTAGATGGGAAAAATGAGCAAATATGGAAAAGATGGCTGAAAATGGAGAAAATGCGGTTTTTAGGGGGGAAAAGGGGGATCTGGGGGCAGTTTGGGGGGATTTGGGGAAAATTGGGGCAGTTCTGGGTCATTTTGGGGACTTTTTGGGGAAGTTTTGGGTCATTTTGGGTCTTTTGGAGGGCTTGGGGAAACACTTGATGCAAATGATGGAAATGCGATTAATTAACGCTGATGGACTCTACTTTTCATGCAAATGAAGTTTATTGCAAGGAAATTAATAAGATTTAATTGAATCATGCCTGTATTTATGCAAATAAATGATGAATATTCACCGACTATACGCAAATGAGGTTGGAGTGTGGATGTTGGTGTTAGGCCACGCCCCTTTTGATTCAAACAAGGCCCCGTGATCACTGGGTGTAGCCACGCCCTTTATGCTAATGAGGGACAAACATGGTCAGCCCAAAATCCCCATTAAATTCACCCCAAAATCCTGCTCAGATCCGTCTAAACCCCTCAGGGACCCCCAAAATCCCCCAAATTCACCCCAAAATCCACTTCAGATCCCCCTAAACCGCTCAGGGACACCCAAAATCCCCCAAATTCACCCCCAAATCCACTTCAGGTGCCCCTAAACCCTTCAGGGATCCCCAAAATCCTGATTCTTACAATCCCCCATATTCTACCTGGGACCCCCATCATCCCCTACATTTCCCGCCAAAGCCCTCAGATCGCCTCAAAACCCACTGCGTTGGCGCCACCTAGTGGCCGGGAGGTCTCAGTGCCTGCCGGGCTAGAGCCAGGCCGAGCAGGAGCTGCGCATGCGCCGCCTGCTGGGGGAGGAGTCGCCCGTCAGGCCACGCCCCTGGGGGCGGGGCCGCGGCCGCTATGCAAATGAGGCGGCCTTAGATGGGAAAAATGAGCAAATATGGAAAGATGGCTGAAAATGGAGGAAAATGCGGTTTTTAGGGGGGAAAAGGGGGATCTGGGGGCAGTTTGGGGGGATTTGGGGAAAATTGGGGCAGTTCTAGGTCATTTTGGGGACTTTTTGGGGAAGTTTTGGGTCATTTTGGGTCTTTTGGAGGGCTTGGGGAAACACTTGATGCAAATGATGGAAATGCGATTAATTAACGCTGATGGACTCTGCTTTTCATGCAAATGAAGTTTATTGCAAGGGAATGAATAAGATTTAATCGAATCACGCCTGTATTTATGCCAAAAAATGATGAATATTCACCGACTATACGCAAATGAGGTTGGAGTGTGGATGTTGGTGTTAGGCCACGCCCCTTTTGATTCAAACAAGGCCCCGTGATCACTGGGTGTGGCCACGCCCTTTATGCTAATCAGGGACAAGTATGGTCAGCCCAAAACCCCCCAACTTCACCCCAAAATCCTACTCAGATCCTTCTAAACCCCTCAGGGACCCCCAAAATCCCCCAAATTCACCCCAAAATCCACTTCAGATCCCCCTAAACCGCTCAGGGACACCCAAAA
>JAVTVJ010009774.1:0-13779 GCA_034509425.1 Eopsaltria australis | reverse complement strand
TCATAATAGAAACACCATTGTGTCACAACTGAGCCGCGAGTGTTACAACAGAGCCCCTAGAGTGTCGCAATAGAGCCACTTTAATATCACTCTCGAACCACTAGAGTATCACAATAGAGTCTCTAGTGTCACAGCAGTTCCACTAGAGTGTCACAGCAGTTCCACTAGAGTGTCCCAGCAGAGCCATTATTGTGTCACAATAGAGCCACTCTAGGCTCACAATAGAGCCACGTTACTGTCACAATAGCACCACTACTACTGCCACTGGAGTGTCACAGTGCATCCACCCTAGTGTCACAATAAAGACATTATTGTGTCACAATAAAACAACCTTATTGCCGCAAAAGGGCCACTATTGTGTCCTAATAGATCCGCTATTGTGTCACAATAGAGCCACTAGAGGGTCACAATGGAGTCCTCTATTGTCACAAGAGAGCAACTGCAGTGTCACAATAGAGCCACTAGTGTAACAATTAGACTGCCTTTAGACTGCCACAATACAGCCACTATTGTGTCACAATCGTGCCGCCACTGAAACAATAGAGCCACTAGACTCTCAAAAGAGAAACACTTGCGTCACAACAGAGCCGCTAGTGTCATAATAGGGCCCCTACAATGTCACAATAGAGCACCTTTATGGCACAGTAGAGCCACCATGGTGTCACAATAGAGCCACGTTAGTGTCCCAATAGAGCGACTAGAGTCACAATAGAGCCACTCTACTGTCATAATAGAAACACCGTTGTCTCACAATTGAGCCGCTAGTGTCACAATACAGCCCAGAGAGTGTCACAAAGGAGCCCAGAGAGTGTCACAAAGGAGCCCAGAGAGTGTCGCAATAGAGCCACTTTAACATCACTCTCGAACCCCTATAGTATCACAATAGAGTCACTAGTGTTGCAACAGTTCCACTAGAGTGTCCCAGCAGAGCCATTATTGTGTCACAGTCGAGCCACTCCAGGCTCACAATAGAGCCACTCTAGGGTCATAGTAAGGCCACTATACTGTCACAATAGCGTCACTATAGTGTCACAATAGTGCCACTAGTGTGTCAAAGTACATCCACTGCAGTGTCACAGTACATCCACTCTAGTGTCACTTTATTAATGTGTCACATTATTGTGACACAATGAAACAACTATAGGGCCACACGTGAGCCACTATTGTGTCCTAATAGATCCGCTAGTGTGTCACAATAGAGCCACGAGAGGGTCACAATGGAGTCACTCTATTGTCTCAATACAGCCACTATTGTGTCACAATACAGCAGCTATAGTGTCACAACTGAGCCACTGTAATCTCACAAGTGAGCCTCTATAATGTCATAATACAGGCACCATGGTCTCACAATAGAGCCACTATTCTGTCACAATAGAGCCACTATTGTGTCACAATACAGGCAAAATCAGGTCTACATACAGCCACTAGGATCTCATAATAGAGCCACTCTACTGTAACAGTACACCCACTATTGTGTAACAATACAGCCACTATTGTGTCACAATAGTGCCGCCACTGAAACAATAGAGCCACTAGATTCTCAAAAGAGAAACACTATTGTGTCACAATAGAGCTGCTAGTGTCATAATAGGGTATGAAGGGTGTCACAATAGAGCACCTTTATGTCACAATAAAGCCACCGTAGAGTCACAATACAGCTGCTCTAAGGTAACAAGAGAGCGACTAGTGTCACAATAGAGCCACTCTACTGTCATAATAGAAACACCGTTGTCTCACAATTAAGCCGCTAGTGTCACAATATAGCCCAGAGAGTGTCACAATAGAGCCCCTAGAGTGCCACAATAGAGCCACTCTAATATCACTGTTGAACCACTATAGTACCATAATAGAGTCACCAGTGTCACAACTGTTCCACTAGAGTGTCCTAGCAGAGCCATTATTGTGTCACAATAGAGCAACTCTAGGCTCACAATAGAGCCACTATACTGTCACAATATCACCACTACTACTGCCACTGTAGTGTCACAGTGCATCCACTCTAGTGTCACAATAAAGCCGTTATTGTCTCACAATAAAACAACCATATTGCCGCAAACGGGCCACTATTGTGTCCTAATAGATCCGCTATTGTGTCACAATAGAGCCACTAGAGGGTCACAATGGAGTCCACTATTGTCACAAGAGAGCAACTAGAGTGTCACAAAAGAGCCACTATTGTGTCACAATAAAGCCACCATTGTGTCACAATCAAGCAACTGCAGAGTCACAATAGAGCCACTAGTGTAACAATTAGACTGCCATTAGACTGCCACAATACAGCCACTATTGTGTCACAATAGTGCCGCCACTGAAACAATAGAGCCACTAGACTGTCAAAAGAGAAACACTGTTGTGTCACAACAGAGCCGCTAGTGTCATAATAGGGCCTCTAGGGTGTCACAATAGAGCACCTTTATGTCACAGTAGAGCCACCATGGTGTCACAATAGAGCCACGTTAGTGTCCCAATAGAGCGACTAGAGTCACAATAGAGCTACTCTACTGTCATAATAGAAACACCGTTGTCTCACAATTGAGCCGCTAGTGTCACAATACAGCCCAGAGAGTGTCACAAAGGAGCCCAGAGAGTGTCGCAATAGAGCCACTTTAACATCACTCTCTAACCCCTATAGTATCACAATAGAGTCACTAGTGTTGCAACAGTTCCACTAGAGTGTCCCAGCAGAGCCATTATTGTGTCACAGTCAAGCCACTCCAGGCTCACAATAGAGCCACTCTAGGGTCATAGTAGGGCCACTATACTGTCACAATAGCGTCACTATAGTGTCACAATAGTGCCACTAGAGTGTCAAAGTACATCCACTGCAGTGTCACAGTACATCCACCCTAGTGTCACTTTATTAATGTGTCACATTATTGTGACACAATGAAACAACTATAGGGCCACACGTGAGCCACTATTGTGTCCTAATAGATCCGCTAATGTGTCACAATAGAGCCACTAGAGGGTCACAATGGAGTCACTCTATTGTCTCAATACAGCCACTATTGTGTCACAATACAGCAGCTATAGTGTCACAACTGAGCCACTGTAATCTCTCAAGTGAGCCACTGTTATCTCACAAGAGAGCCTCTAGTGTCACAATCGAGCTACTGCAGCTCCACAATACAGCCACCATTGTGTCACAATAGAGCCACTATAATGTCACAAGAGGGCCACAATGCTGTCACAATAGAGCCACTATTGTGTCACAATACAGGCAAAATCATATCCAACAAAAGCTACTGTGATGTCACAATAGAGACAATATTGTGTCACAATGCAGCCACTATTGTGTCACAATAAAGTCTCCAGTGTCACAATAGAGCCACCAGTGTAACAATTAGACTGCCATTATACTGCCAAAATACAGCCACTATTGTGTCACAATAGTGCCACCACTGAAACAATAGAGCCGCTAGACTGTCAAAAGAGAAACACTGTTGTGTCACAACAGAGCCGCTAGTGTCATAATAGGGCATCAAGGGTGTCACAATAGAGCACCTTTATGTCACAGTAGAGCCACCATGGTGACACAATAGAGCCACTCTTAGGTAACAATAGAGCGACTGATGTAACAATAGAGCCACTCTACTGTCATAATAGAAACACCATTGTGTCACAACTGAGCCGCTAGTGTTACAACAGAGCCCCTAGAGTGTCGCAATCGAGCCACTTTAATATCACTCTCGAACCACTATAGTATCACAATAGAGTCTCTAGTGTCACAGCAGTTCCACTAGAGTGTCACAGCAGTTCCACTAGAGTGTCACAGCAGTTCCACTAGAGTGTCCCAGCAGAGCCATTATTGTGTCACAATAGAGCCACTCTAGGCTCACACTAGAGCCACGTTACTGTCACAATAGCACCACTAGAGTGTCACAATACCGCCACTGAAGTGTCACAGTACAACAACTCTAGCCTCACAATAAAGCCATTATTGTGTCACAATGAAACAACTATAGTTCCACAGTAGAGCCGCTATTGTGTCGTAATAGATCCGCGATTGTGTCACAATAGAGCCACTAGAGGGTTACAATGGAGTCACTCTATTGTCACAAGAGGGCAACTGGACTGTCACAATACAGCAGCTATAGTGTCACAATAGAGACTCTGTAGTGCCACAAGTGAGGCACTGTAATGTCACAAGAGAGCCACTGTAATGTCACCATAGAGCTACTGCAGCTGCACAATGTAGCCACCATTGTGTCACAATAGAGCATCTCCAGTGTCACAATAGAGCCACTAGTGTAACAATTAGACTGCCATTAGACTGCCACAATACAGCCACTATTGTGTCACAATAGTGCCGCCACTGAAACAATAGAGCCACTAGACTCTCAAAAGAGAAACACTGTTGTGTCACAACAGAGACGCTAGAGTCATAATAGGGCATCAAGGGTGTCACAATAGAGCACCTTTATGTCACAATAGAGCCACCATGGTGTCGCAATAGAGCGACTAGTGTCACAATAGAGCAACTCTACTGTCATAATAGAAACACCATTGTGTCACAATTGAGCCGCTAGTGTCACAATAGAGCCCAGAGAGTGTCATAATGGAGCCCAGAGAGGGTCGCAATACAGCCACTTTAATATCACTCTCGAACCCCTATAGTATCACAACAGAGTCACTAGTGTCACAGCAGTTCCACTAGAGTCTCCCAGCAGAGCCATTATTGTGTCACAATAGAGCCACTATTGTGTCACAATACAGCAGCTATAGTGTCACAATAGACACTGTAATGTCACAAGTGAGCCTCTATAATGTCACAATACAGGCACCGTGGTCTCACAATAGAGCCACTATTGTGTCACAATACAGGCAAAATCATGTCTACATACAGCCCCTAGGATCTCATAATAGAGCCACTCTACTGTAACAGTACACCCACTATTGTGTCACAATACAACCACTATTGTGTCACAACAGATAATGAAATGTCACAAGTGAGCCACTGTAATGTCACAATAGAGCCGCTATTGTGTCACAATAGAGCCACTAGAGGGTCACAATGGAGTCACTCTATTGTCTCAATACAGCCACTATTGTGTCACAATACAGCAGCTATAGTGTCACAACTGAGCCACTGTAATCTCACAAGTGAGCCACTGTTATCTCACAAGAGAGCCTCTAGTGTCACAATCGAGCTACTGCAGCTCCACAATACAGCCACCATTGTGTCACAATAGAGCCACTATAATGTCACAAGAGAGACACAATGCTGTCACAATAGAGCCACTATTGTGTCACAATACAGGAAAAATCATGTCCAACAAAAGCTACTGTGATGTCACAATAGAGACAATATTGTGTCACAATGCAGCCACTATTGTGTCACAATAAAGCATCTCCAGTGTCACAATAGAGCCACTAGTGTAACAATTAGACTGCCATTAGACTGCCACAATACAGCCACTATTGTGTCACAATAGGGCCGCCACTGAAACAACTGAGCCACTAGACTGTCAAAAGAGAAACACTGTTGCGTCACATCAGAGCTGCTAGTGTCATAATAGGGCATCAAGGGTGTCACAATAGAGCACCTTTATGTAACAGTAGAGCCACCATGGTATCACAATAGAGCCACGTTAGTGTCCCAATAGAGCGACTAGAGTCACAATAGAGCCACTCTACTGTCATAATAGAAACACCGTTGTGTCACAATTGAGCTGCTAGTGTCACAATACAGCCCAGAGAGTGTCACAATAAAGCCCCTAGGGTGTCACAATAGAGCCACTCTAATATCACTGTTGAACCACTATAGTACCATAATAGAGTCACCAGTGTCACAACTGTTCCACTAGAGTGTCCTAGCAGAGCCATTATTGTGTCACAATAGAGCCACTCGAGGCTCACAATAGAGCCACGTTACTGTCACAATAGCACCACTACTACTGCCACTGTAGTGTCACAGTGCATCCACTCTAGTTTCATAATAAAGCCGTTATTGTCTCACAATAAAAAAACCATATTGCCGCAAAAGGGCCACTATTGTGTCCTAATAGATCCGCTATTGTGTCACAATAGAGCCACTAGAGGGTCACAATGGAGTCCTCTATTGTCACAAGAGAGCAACTAGAGTGTCACAATACAGCCACTATTGTGTCACAATAAAGCCACCATTGTGTCACAATCAAGCAACTGCAGTGTCACAATAGAGCCACTAGTGTAACAATTAGACTGCCTTTAGACTGCCACAATACAGCCACTATTGTGTCACAATAGTGCCGCCACTGAAACAATAGAGCCACTAGACTCTCAAAAGAGAAACACTGTTGCGTCACAACAGAGCCGCTAGAGTCATAATAGGGCCCCTACAATGTCACAATAGAGCACCTTTATGGCACAGTAGAGCCACCATGGTGTCACAATAGAGCCACGTTAGTGTCCCAAAAGAGCGACTAGTGTCACAATAGAGCCACTCTACTGTCATAATAGAAACACCGTTGTCTCACAATTGAGCCGCTAGTTTCAGAATACAGCCCAGAGAGTGTCACAAAGGAGCCCAGAGAGTGTCACAATAGGGCCACTTTAATATCACCCTCGAACCCCTATAGTATCACAATAGAGTCACTAGTGTTGCAACAGTCCCACTAGAGTGTCCCAGCAGAGCCATTATTGTGTCACAGTCGAGCCACTCCAGGCTCACAATAGAGCCACTCTAGGGTCATAGTAGGGCCACTATACTGTCACAATAGCGTCACTATAGTGTCACAATAGTGCCAATAGAGTGTCAAAGTACATCCACTGCAGTGTCACAGTACATCCACTCTAGTGTCACTTTATTAATGTGTCACATTATTGTGACACAATGAAACAACTATAGGGCCACCCGTGAGCCACTATTGTGTCCTAATAGATCCGCTATTGTGTCACAATAGAGCCACTAGAGGGTCACAATGGAGTCACTCTATTGTCTCAATACAGCCACTATTGTGTCACAATACAGCAGCTATAGTGTCACAACTAAGCCACTGTAATCTCACAAGTGAGCCACTGTTACCTCACAAGAGAGCCACTAGTGTCACAATCGAGCTACTGCAGCTCCACAATACAGCCACCATTGTGTCACAACAGAGCCACTATAATGTCACAAGAGAGCCACAATGCTGTCACAATAGAGTCACTATTGTGTCACAATACAGGAAAAATCATGTCCAACAAAAGCTACTGTGATGTCACAATAGAGACAATATTGTGTCACAATGCAGCCACTATTGTGTCACAATAAAGCATCTCCAGTGTCACAATAGAGTCACTAGTGTAACAATTAGACTGCCATTAGACTGCCAAAATACAGCCACTATTGTGTCACAATAGTGCTGCCACTGAAACAACTGAGCCACTAGACTGTCAAAAGAGAAACACTGTTGTGTCACAACAGAGCCGCTAGTGTCATAATAGGGCATCAAGGGTGTCACAATAGAGCACCTTTATGGCACAGTAGAGCCACCATGGTGACACAATAGAGCCACTCTAAGGTAACAATAGAGCAACTTATGTAACAATAGAGCCACTCTACTGTCATAATAGAAACACCATTGTGTCACAACTGAGCCGCTAGTGTTACAACAGAGCCCCTAGAGTGTCGCAATAAAGCCACTTTAATATCACTCTCGAACCACTATAGTATCACAATAGAGTCTCTAGTGTCACAGCAGTTCCACTAGAGTGTCACAGCAGTTCAACTAGAGTGTCACAGCAGTTCCACTAGAGTGTCCCAGCAGAGCCATTATTGTGTCACAATAGAGCCACTCTAGGCTCACAATAGAGCCACGTTACTGTCACAATAGCACCACTAGAGTGACACAATACTGCCACTGTAGTGTCACAGTACAACCACTCTAGCCTCACAATACAGCCATTATTGTGTCACAATGAAACAACTATAGTTCCACAGTAGAGCCGCTATTGTGTCGTAATAGATCCGCGATTGTGTCACAATAGAGCCACTAGAGGTTTACAATGGAGTCACTCTATTGTCACAAGAGAGCAACTGGACTGTCACAATACAGCAGCTATAGTGTCACAATAGAGACTCTGTAGTGCCACAAGTGAGGCACTGTACTGTCACAAGAGAGCAACTGTAATGTCACCATTGAGCTACTGCAGCTGCACAATGAAGCCACCATTGTGTCACAATAAAGCACCTTTTTGTCACAGTAGAGCCACTAGTGTAACAATTAGACTGCCATTAGACTGCCACAATACAGCCACTATTGTGTCACAATAGTGCCGCCACTGAAACAATAGAGCCACTAGACTGTCAAAAGAGAAACACTGTTGTGTCACAACAGAGCCACTAGTGTCATAATAGGGCATCAAGGGTGTCACAATAGAGCACCTTTATGTCACAGTAGAGCCACCATGGTGTCACAATAGAGCGACTAGTGTCACAATAGAGCAACTCTACTGTCATAATAGAAACACCATTGTGTCACAATTGAGCCGCTAGTGTTACAATAGAGCCCAGAGAGTGTCATAATGGAGCCCATAGAGGGTCGCAATAGAGCCACTTTAATATCACTCTCGAACCGCTAGAGTATCACAACAGAGTCACTAGTGTCACAGCAGTTCCACTAGAGTGTCCCAGCAGAGCCATTATTGTGTCACAATAGAGCCACTATTGTGTCACAATACAGCAGCTATAGTGTCACAATAGACACTGTAATGTCACAAGTGAGCCTCTATAATGTCACAATCCAGGCACCGTGGTCTCACAATAGAGCCACTATTGTGTCACAATACAGGCAAAATCATGTCTACATACAGCCCCTAGGATCTCATAATAGAGCCACTCTACTGTCACAGTACACCCACTATTGTGTCACAATACAACCACTATTGTGTCACAACAGATAATGAAATGTCACAAGTGAGCCACTGTAATGTCACAATAGAGCCGCTATTGTGTCACAATAGAGCCACTAGAGGGTCACAATGGAGTCACTCTATTGTCTCAATACAGCCCCTATTGTGTCACAATACAGCAGCTATAGTGTCACAACTGAGCCACTGTAATCTCACAAGTGAGCCACTGTTATCTCACAAGAGAGCCTCTAGTGTCACCATCGAGCTACTGCAGCTCCACAATACAGCCACCATTGTGTCACAATAGAGCCACTATAATGTCACAAGAGAGACACAATGCTGTCACAATAGAGCCACTATTGTGTCACAATACAGGCAAAATCATGTCCAACAAAAGCTACTGTGATGTCACAAAAGAGCCACTATTGTGTCACAATGCAGCCACTATTGTGTCACAATCAAGCATCTCCAGTGTCACAATAGAGCCACTAGTGTAACAATTAGACTGCCATTAGACTGCCACAATACAGCCACTATTGTGTCACAATAGTGCCGCCACTGAAACAATAGAGCCACTAGACTCTCAAAAGAGAAACACTGTTGCGTCACAACAGAGGCGCTAGTGTCATAATAGGGCCTCTAGGGTGTCACAATAGAGCACCTTTATGTCACAGTAGAGCCACCATGGTGTCACAATAGAGCCACGTTAGTGTCCCAATAGAGCGACTAGAGTCACAATAGAGCCACTCTACTGTCATAATAGAAACACCATTGTGTCACAATTGAGCCGCTAGTGTCACAATACAGCCCAGAGAGTGTCACAATAGAGCCCCTAGAGTGTCACAATAGAGCCACTCTAGGCTCACCATAGAGCCACGTTACTGTCACAATAGCACCACTACTACTGCCACTGGAGTGTCACAGTGCATCCACCCTAGTGTCACAATACAGCCATTATTGTGTCACAATAAAACAACCTTATTGCCGCAAAAGGGCCACTATTGTGTCCTAATAGATCCGCTATTGTGTCACAATAGAGCCACTAGAGGGTCACAATGGAGTCCTCTATTGTCACAAGAGAGCAACTAGAGTGTCACAAAAGAGCCACTATTGTGTCACAATCAAGCAACTGCAGTGTCACAATAGAGCCACTAGTGTAACAATTAGACTGCCATTATACTGTCAAAATACAGCCTCTATTGTGTCACAATAGCGCCGCCACTGAAACAATAGAGCCACTAGACTCTCAAAAGAGAAACACTGTTGTGTCACAACAGAGCCGCTAGTGTCATAATAGGGCCCCTACGGTGTCACCATAGAGCACCTTTATGTCACAGTAGAGCCACCATGGTGTCACAATAGAGCCACGTTAGTGTCCCAATAGAGCGACTAGTGTCACAATAGAGCCACTCTACTGTCATAATAGAAACACCGTTGTGTCACAATTGAGCCGCTACTGTCACAATAGAGCCCAGAGAGTGTCATAATGGAGCCCAGAGAGGGTCGCAATAGAGCCACTTTAATATCACTCTCGAACCCCTCGAGTATCACAACAGAGTCACTAGTGTCACAGCAGTTCCACTAGAGTGTCCCAGCAGAGCCATCATTGTGTCACAATAGAGCCACTATTGTGTCACAATACAGCAGCTATAGTGTCACAATAGACACTGTAATGTCACAAGTGAGCCTCTATAATGTCATAATACAGCCACCATGGTCTCACAATAGAGCCACTATTCTGTCACAATAGAGCCACTATTGTGTCACAATACAGGCAAAATCATGTCTACATACAGCCACTAGGATCTCATATTAGAGCCACTCTACTGTAACAGTACACCCACTATTGTGTCACAATACAGCCACTATTGTGTCACAACAGATAATGAAATGTCACAAGTGAGCCACTGTAATGTCACAAGTGAGCCGCTATTGTGTCACAATAGAGCCACTAGAGGGTCACAATGGAGTCACTCTATTGTCACAATACAGCCACTATTGTGTCACATTACAGCAGCTATAGTGTCACAACTGAGCCACTGTAATCTCACAAGTGAGCCACTGTTATCTCACAAGAGGGCCACTAGTGTCACAATCGAGCTACTGCAGCTCCACAATACAGCCACCATTGTGTCACAATAGAGCCACTATAATGTCAAAATAGAGCCACAATGCTGTCACAATAGACCCACTATTGTGTCACAATACAGGCAAAATTATGTCCAACAAAAGCTACTGTTATGTCACAATAGAGCCAATATTGTGTCACAATGCAGACACTATTGTGTCACAATAAAGCATCTCCAGTGTCACAATAGAGCCACTAGTGTAACAATTAACTCCATTTACTGACAGAAATACAGCCACTATATGTCACAATAGTGCCCACACTGGAAACAATAAGAGCCACATAGACCTCTCAAAAAGGAAACACTATTGTGTCACAACAGAGCTCTATGTCCATAAATAGCGGTATCAAGCGGTCACAATAAGAGCACCTTTATGTCACAATTAAAGCCACCTAGAGTCACAATACAAGCCGCTCTAACAGTAACAATAGAGCGACTAGTGTCACAATAGAGCCACCGCTGTCATAATAGAAACACGTTGGGTCACAATTGAGCCGCCCTAGTGTCCACAATACACCAGAGAGTGTCACAATAAGCCCCTATGATTGTCACAATAGAGCCACTCTTAATATCACGTTGACCACTACACTACCATTATAGAGTCACTAGTGTCACAACTGTTCCACTAGAGTGTCCTAGCAGAGCCATTATTGTGTCACAATAGAGCCACTCTAGGCTCACAATAGAGCCACGTTACTTTCACAATAGCACCACTACTACTGCCACTGTAGTGACACAGCGCATACACCCTAGTGTCACAATAAAGCCATTATTGTGTCACAATAAAACAACCTTATTGCTGCAAAAGGGCCACTATTGTGTCCTAATAGATCCGCTATTGTGTCACAATAGAGCCACTAGAGGGTCACAATGGAGTCCTCTATTGTCACAAGAGAGCAACTAGAATGTCACAAAAGAGCCATTATTGTGTCACAATAAAGCCACCATTGTGTCACAATCAAGCAACTGCAGTGTCACAATAGAGCCACCAGTGTAACAATTAGACTGCCATTAGACTGCCACAATACAGCCACTATTGTGTCACAATAGTGCCGCCACTGAAACAATAGAGCCACTAGACTCTCAAAAGAGAAACACTGTTGCGTCACAACAGAGCCGCTAGTGTCATAATAGGGCCTCTAGGGTGTCACAACAGAGCACCTTTATGTCACAGTAGAGCCACCATGTTGTCACAATAGAGCCACGTTAGTGTCCCAATAGAGTGACTAGAGTCACAATAGAGCCACTCTACTGTCATAATAGAAACACCGTTGTCTCACAATTGAGCCGCTAGTGTCACAATAGAGCCCAGAGAGTGTCATAATGGAGCCCAGAGAGGGTCGCAATACAGCCACTTTAATATCACTCTTGAACACCTATAGTATCACAATAGAGTCACTAGTGTCACAGCAGTTCCACTAGAGTGTCCCAGCAGAGCCATTATTGTGTCACAATAGAGCCACTATTGTGTCACAATACAGCAGCTATAGTGTCACAATAGACACTGTAATGTCACAACTGAGCCTCTATAATGTCATAATACAGGCACCATGGTCTCACAATAGAGACACTATTCTGTCACAATAGAGCCACTATTGTGTCAAAATACAGGCAAAATCATGTCTACATACAGCCACTAGGATCTCATAATAGAGCTACTCTACTGTAACAGTACACCCACTATTGTGTTACAATACAGCCACTATTGTGTCACAACAGATAATGAAATGTCACAAGTGAGCCACTGGAATGTCACAAGTGAGCCACTAGAGGGTCACAATGGAGTCACTCTATTGTCTCAATACAGCCACTATTGTGTCACATTACAGCAGCTATAGTGTCACAACTGAGCCACTGTAATCTCACAAGTGAGCCACTGTTATCTCACAAGAGGGACACTAGTGTCACAATCGAGCTACTGCAGCTCCACAATACAGCCACCATTGTGTCACAATAGAGCCACTATAATGTCAAAATAGAGCCACAATGCTGTCACAATAGAGCCACTATTGTGCACAATACAGGCAAAATCATGTCCAACCAAAGCTACTGTGATGTCACAATAGAGCCAATATTGTGTCACAATGCAGCCACTATTGTGTCACAATAAAGCATCTCCAGTGTCACAATAGAGCCACTAGTGTAACAATTAGACTGCCATTTTACTGACAAAATACAGCCACTATTGTGTCACAATAGTGCCACCACTGAAACAATAGAGCCACTAGACTCTCAAAAGAGAAACACTATTGTGTCACAACAGAGCTGCTAGTGTCATAATAGGGTATCAAGGGTGTCACAATAGAGCACCTTTATTTCACAATAAAGCCACCGTAGAGTCACAATACAGCCGCTCTAAGCTAACAATAGAGCGACTAGTATCACAATAGAGCCACTCTACTGTCATAATAGAAACACCGTTGGGTCACAATTGAGCCGCTAGGGTCACAATACAGCCCAGAAAGTGTCACAATTAAGCCCCTAGAGTGTCACAATAGAGCCACTCTAATATCACTGCTGAACCACTACAGTACCATAATAGAGTCACTAGTGTCACAACTGTTCCACTAGAGTATCCTAGCAGAGCCATTATTGTGTCACAATAGAGCCACTCTAGGCTCACAATAGAGCCACGTTACTGTCACAATAGAACCACTACTACTGCCACTGTAGTGTCACAGTGCATCCACCCTAGTGTCACAATAAAGCCATTATTGTGTCACAATAAAACAACCTTATTGCCGCAAAAGGGCCACTATTGTGTCCTAATAGATCCGCTAATGTGTCACAATAGAGCCACTAGAGGGTCACAATGGAGTCCTCTCTTGTCACAAGA
>JAVTVJ010009703.1:0-16051 GCA_034509425.1 Eopsaltria australis | reverse complement strand
GCAGGGGCCATGGGGCAGTGGCCATAGGGCAGTGGCCATGGGGCAGGGGCCATGGCAGTGGCCATAGGGCAGTGGCCATGGGGCAGTGGCTATGGGGCAGTGGCCATGGGGCAGTAGCCATGGGGCAGTGGCCATGGGGCAGTGGCCATGGGGCAGTAGCCATGGGGCAGTGGCCATGGGGCAGTGGCCATGGGGCAGTAGCCATGGCAGTAGCCACAGCAGCAGCCATAGGAGCAGTGTCAGCAGCAGTCCCAGAGTGATCTGGAGCAGTCCCAGTCTCTGTGTGTACAATCAAGAACTCTGTAACAGCACAGTCTCCTATGAGAAGTCCTTAACCCCGCATTGAATACTACAGAGCTCCTCACTCAGGTGAGGAAAACCCCAGCAGAGAATTGCTTACTGATGCTGCAGCACGTTGGAGCAGAGGGCTGGATCCACCTTCTGCCAGCAGCCCAGGTGTGCTGCAGCCTTGTGCAGCAGGTCACAGTAGCGGGCAGGGAGCAGGTACTGCATCAGGATCACCGAGGTGCTGATGGACACCAGCAGGAAGAGCTCGCAGGACCAGCGCTTGTCATAGTACTGAGTGTTCTGGGGAGGGGACAGCAAGGTGTGACAGCGTTAGGGACACGTCTGGACAGCCTCAAGCTGCTCCAGGCATCACAAGTCAAAGCACTCGGGCAGGTAAAACCAGGGCTCTGCAGGGAGATGCTGATCCTGCTTGGAAAGAAGAGCCCACGTGGGTGAGGGATGGAGAATTCCTGTGAAATACCTGTACCATCACCACCAAAACCAGGGAGGCAGCTCCTGATGCTCCCCAAGCTCTGCTGGATCCTCAGGCAGCTCCTGATGCTCCCCATGCCCTGCTGGATCCTCAGGGAACTCCTGATGCTCCCCATGCTCTGCTGGATCCTTCAGGAACTCCTGATGCTCCCCCATGCCCTGCTGGATCCTCAGGCAGCTCCTGATGCTCCCCCAAGCTCTGCTGGATCCCTCAGGCAGCTCCTGATGCCCCCCAAGCTCTGCTGGATCCTCAGGCAGCTCCTGATGCCCCCCAAGCTCTGCTGGATCCTCAGGCAGCTCCTGATGCCCCTCAAGCTCTGCTGGATCCTCAGGCAGCTCCTGATGCTCCCCATGCTCTGCTGGATCCTCAGGCAGCTCCTGATGCTCCTCAAGCTCTGCTGGATCCTCAGGCAGCTCCTGATGCTCCCCAAGCTCTGCTGGATCCCTCAGGGAGCTCCTGATGCCCCCCAAGCTCTGCTGGATCCTTCAGGAACTCCTGATGCTCCCCATGCCCTGCTGGATCCTTCAGGAACTCCTGATGCCCCCCAAGCTCTGCTGGATCCTCAGGCAGCTCCTGATGCCCCCCATGCCCTGCTGGATCCTCAGGCAGCTCCTGATGCCCCCATGCCTCCGTTGGGATCCTCAGGTGCCCTGATGCCCCCATACCTCCCTGCTGGATCCTCAGGCAGCTCCCTGATGCTCCCCAAGCTCCTGGCTGGATCCCTCAGGCAGCCCTGATGCCCCCATGCCCTGCTGATCCTCAGGCAGCTCCCGATGCTCCCCAAGCTCTGCTGGACCTTCAGGGAGCTCCTGATTTGCCTGCTGGTCCTCAGGCAGCTCCTGATGCTCCCCAAGCTCTGCTGGATCCCTCAGGCAGCTCCTGATGCCCCCCAAGCTCTGCTGGATCCTCAGGGAGCTCCTGATGCTCCCCAAGCTCTGCTGGATCCTCAGGGAGCTCCTGATGCTCCCCAAGCTCTGCTGGATCCTCAGGCAGCTCCTGATGCTCCCCATGCCCTGCTGGATCCTCAGGCAGCTCCTGATGCTCCCCATGCCCTGCTGGATCCTCAGGCAGCTCCTGATGCCCCCCAAGCTCTGCTGATCCCTCAGGCAGCTCCTGATGCTCCCCAAGCTCTGCTGGATCCTCAGGCAGCTCCTGATGCCCCCCAAGCTCTGGCTGGACCTCAGGCAGCCTCCTGATGCCTCTAAATGTACTGAGTCCCCAGTGCTCCCATGCCCCCAAAGCCTGCCAACCCCAAAAGTGTTCCCCAAGTCTGCCGGATCCCTCAGGGAACTCCTGATGTCCCCATGCCCTGCTGGATCCTTTAGGGCAGCTCCTGATGCCCCCCAAGCTCTGCTGGATCCTCAGGGAGCTCCTGATGCTCCCCAAGCTCTGCTGGATCCTCAGGGCAGCTCCTGATGCCCCCCAAGCTCTGCTGGATCCTCAGGGAACTCCTGATGCCCCCCAAGCTCTGCTGGATCCCTCAGGGAGCTCCTGATGCCCCCCAAGCTCTGCTGATCCCTCAGGCAGCTCCTGATGCCCCCCATACCCTGCTGGATCCTTCAGGAACTCCTGATGCCCCCCAAGCTCTGCTGGATCCTCAGGCAGCTCCTGATGCCCCCCAAGCTCTGCTGGATCCTCAGGCAGCTCCTGATGCTCCCCAAGCTCTGCTGGCCCCTCAGGGGACAGGGACAGCCTCACCCCCAAGGTCCATTCACCACCAGGCATCCAGAATTCAATGACCACGTGCAAGGACTGTCCCCCCTCACTGTGCCACCAGTGTCACCTCCCAGCCAGGCCTCACCTTGACAAACCAGACAGGCACGAAGGCCACGTAGTAGGCACTGAGCATGGAGCTCACCAGCACCTCCTTCATGCGCCAGTTGAAGTCCATCTTGAGGAACTCCACCTCGTTGCGGATGAGGTCCGGGGACAGGCAGCAGGCGTGGCTGGGCATGGCCTCCATGCCGTACATCTGCCTCGTGTGCTGCTTCCAGGTCTCCTTGAGCACTGTCAGGTAGTCCCTGCCCCGGGCTGTCACCTCCCCCGTGTCCCTGGGGCCGATGTTGGCCACCTGGGAGAAGAGCCCGGCCTTCCTGAAGTCACAGTTCAGCTGGAGGAAGGGGATGTACATCCCGAACCTGGAAAGGCACAGAGCTTGGGAGCTGCATCCAGTCCCACTGGGATCACAGCCCCATCCCAAATGTCCCTGTGGGGTTCTGAGCTGGGATGCAGTGTTCATGTAAGGGCAGGGACTTGGCACGAGATGGAGAAGTGCAAAACCCTTCATTGAGCAGTGAAAATCCCTTCAATCCCAGCACACAACCAGGACAGAACCTCACCCAAACAGCAAAGATGCAGCCCAGAGTGTCCCCAGTCCCCTGCAGCATTGCCCAGATGTTCCCTGTGATGGGAACAGGTGAACAATGCCCTGGAAGGGCACAAACCACAATATCCTCACACAATTGCTCCAGAAGGTGACAAACCCATCATTCTTTTATCTCAGGTGTCCTGGATGTGTTTCCATGCTCCCCTCCAGGCCCAGGGAAAAGGCCAATTCTAGAACCTTCCAGGCCTGCTTTTCTTGAACCCCCATGGTGGAACCCTACACTGGGACAGTTCAGGAGAGTGTCCCTGCCCCTGCTGGATGAGCTTTAAGGTCCCTCCCCCCAACCAAAACCAGTCTGGGATTCTGTGATTCCAAAGGGAAACTCCCAAAAAGAGCTCTGAGCTCCAACACAGGCAGAGAATCTCTGTGCATGTTTCCTCCTGTGTCTGCCAGGGAGGAGGGAGCTGTTTCCACTCCAAATATTTCCTTTTGATAGTTAACAACAAAGCAGGAGCTGTTTGAGTCCCTCCACCTGGCAGAGGAGGCCAGGACAACAAAGGGACAACAAAGCCCTGAGCTCTGTGAGCGCCATGGGAAAAGCACACAGCCCTTTTCAGCAGATAATGAGTAATAATTAATGCTCACATTGAGCTGAAAGAAGGGCCAATGTCACAGATGTGCCACCAAGGAATGTGACACAGCAGGAGGGACAGGTGCTGGATAAACTCTGGGACCACTTCCACAAGCCCGGGTTGCTCGGAGCCTTGGAGGCTCCCATCTCAGAATCCCACAGGGAGGATTTAGGGTGGAACCCCCAGGCCCTGAGCCAGGCTGCTCCAAGGCCTGGAGACTCTGAGCTCAGAATCCCACAGGGAAGATTTAGGATGGATTTAGGGTGGATCCCCCAGGCTCTGAGCCAGGCTGCTCCAAAGCCTTGGAGACTCCCTGCTCAGAACCCCACAGGGAAGATTTAGGATGGATTTAGGGTGGATCCCCCAGGCTCTGAGCCAGGCTGCCCCAAGCCTTGGAGACTCCCTGCTCAGAACCCCACAGGGAAGATTTAGGGTGGATTTAGGGTGGATCCCCCAGGCCCTGAGCCAGGCTGCCCCAAGCCTTGGAGACTCCCTGCTCAGAACCCCACAGGGAGGATTTAGGGTGGATCCCCCAGGCTCTGAGCCAGGCTGCCCCAAGGCTTGGAGGCTCCCAGCTCAGAACCCCACAGGGAGGATTTAGGGTGGCTCCCTCACCCCTACCCCAGGGATACTCACGGGTAGCACAGGAAGAGGAGGTTGAGGAATGAGTAGGTTCTGAAGAGGTGGATGATGGAGCGGCACAAGCTCCAGCCCGTGCCCGTGAGGACGGCGAAGCGAGTGACCACCAGGAAGATGGAGCGTGGCAGGGACACTTTGCCACTCTGGGAAGCCTGTGGGACACAGCAGAGAGCTGGGCAGAGCTGGGCAGAGCTGGGCAGAGCTGGGCATTGCCTCTTGTCAAAGGACAAAACTCAATGTGTACAATTACAGCTGTGGAAGAAGTGGCAGGGACAAGGTGACACCAGGACGGGGAGGATTTCTGTGGGATCTGGGCCGCGTTCCTCAAGGAGTGAGGAGAGTTTTTATTGAAGCTCTGGTAGTCACCAGTGCCCAGCCCACTCTCCTGGCACTGCTCACCACAGTGAGCATCCCTGGCTCTTCCCTGGGGAAAGCTGGAGGGATGCAGAGAGCAGGAAAAGAGCCAGAAGGGAGGAGGGAAGCACAGTCACCACAGCCTGGCTGAGACAGAATCCAGAGTCACAGAAGGACAGAATTTCTGCTCTCTGTCCTCAGCCAGGGAGTCTGAGACAGAAATCCAGAGTCACAGAAGGACAGAATTTGTTCTGTGTTTTCAGTCAGAGTCTGAGACAGAAATCCAGAGTCACAGAAGGACAGAATTTCTGTTCTCTGTCCTCAGTCAGAGAGTCTGAGGCAGAAATCCAGAGTCACAGAAGGACACAGAGCCAGCAGGAGCAGTGGATTGGGGAGCTCAGTTCTGTTCTCTGCTCCTCCCATTGGAAACACCCCCTGGAATTCTGACTTGGGAATATGACAGAGGGTTTTAGGGCAGGATGGAGGGGTTTGGAATGGCAAAAGGGACACAGAGCTCCACAAATCTCCTGGAAGGACAGCTCTGGCTTTACCTCCTTGACGACAGCACCAATGAGCCTTCGTGCCAGGACGATGGTTGTCACCGTCAGCACGTTGAAGTCAATGAGGTGAAAGTTCTGTGGGGACAAAACCAAAATGATTCCATTTCCATCAGCACCAGGAACAGACAAACCCCCAAGAAACCCTCTCCTCCTTGAGCTCGCTTCTAAGAGAACACCAAGCAGGCAGCCAGTGCCCAAAATGTGGAAAACAGGAGTTGTGGAAGCAACACTGAAGGGTTGTAGAGTCAGATGTAATTTTAAATCACACATTATCTCTAAAATTTTATATTTAGTGATCCAAGGTGTGGGGTTCCACCATGGGGGTTATGGAAAAGCAGGCCTGGAAAGTCCAGATTTGGGCTTTTCCCTGGGCCTGGAGATGAGCATGGAAACACATCCAGGACACCTGAGATGGGCTGGGGAAAAGAATGATGGGTTTGTGACCTTCTGGAACAATTGTGTGAGGATATTGTGGCTTGTGCCCTTCCAGGGCATTGTTCACCTGTTCCCATCCCAGGGAACATCTGGGCAATGCTGCAGGGGATTGGGGACACTCTGGGTGCATCTTTGCTGTTTGGGTGAGGTTGTGTCCTGTTTTGTGTGAATTTTCACTGCACAATGAAGGGTTTTGCACTTCTCTGTGGGGTCACACCATGGGGGTTATGGAAAAGCAGGCCTGGAAGGCCTGGAAAAAATCCTTTTCCCTGGAGGTGAGCATGGAAACACATCCAGGACACCTGAGATAAAAGAATGCTGGGTTTGTGACCTTCTGGAGCAATTGTGTGGGAATATTGTGGTTTGTGCCCTTCCAGGGTCACCCGTTCCCATCCCAGGGAACATCTGGGCAATGCTGCAGGGGACTGGGGACACTCTGGGCTGCATCTTTGCTGTTTGGGTGAGGCTCTGTCCTGGTTGTGTGAATTTTCACTGCACAATGAAGGTCTCTGCACTTCTCCATCTCGTGCAGAGTCCATGCCCTTGTGTGAACCCTGCCCAAGGGAGCTGCAGCTGCCCTGTGGTGCTTACCAGGGAGGTGTGGGAAGGAGGGTGGGAGGGTGGGTACCACCACACCGTCTTGTAGATGTTGATGTAGTGGACGAAGAGGGCGACGAGGTGGCAGAAGAAGAGCTGCAGCTCGAACAGGACGCTCCTCTCCACGGGCAGCTCGGGGATCTTGCAGTGCCGCAGCGGGACCACGGTCTGAGCTGCCAGAGGGGGGCTGGACAGGCCTGTCCCTGAGCCACTCCTGCCAGGGGGAGCCAGGGGTGAGCAGGGAACGGCCTCCAGCTCCCCACACAGCTCTGAGATTGAGTGGCGAACTCGAGCTCTCAGGACTTGGCACAAATCAGGAATTTCAGCGCCCTGGGATGACTCTCAGTTTCCCCACACCA
This sequence comes from Eopsaltria australis, assembly GCA_034509425.1. Lineage (NCBI taxonomy): Eukaryota > Metazoa > Chordata > Aves > Passeriformes > Petroicidae > Eopsaltria > Eopsaltria australis. Next base: position 9,368 of record JAVTVJ010009703.1, on the reverse strand, counting down.
GCAGCAGGACATTTGATATGAGATTCCCCGTGCTGTTCAAAGCCAGGGTTGTGCTGTGCTCCTCTTAATTAATTGGAAGCTTTCAGAGCTCAGGTTGGTGTTTACCTATCTAAGAGTGCTTGAGCATGAAAGGCAGAGCAGCCACACACAAGCCCTCGTTCACTCTTCACCTTCTGCTCACCTGAGGAGGAAAAACGAGTTTGGCCAGAGGTGCCTCGTCCTGTGTGAGCACGCACAGGATCCCAGGCTGATCAAAGGGAATTAAAATCTCCCAGATTGAGCTCCAACCTCTAAATAAAAACAGGCAAAGGAATCTGGGTGTGGGCCTCCAAGTGCCACTGTAAATCCCCAAATGGAATCCCAGTCGTGGTGGAGGGTGGCTGCGGATCCAGGGGGATGCAGGGGGATCAGGCCATGGTTTAAAACATGGAGCACCTAAAATTTTAGGAGAATCTAAAATAAGGCCATGAATGAGGGGAAAACCTGAGGAGCCTGAGCTGTCCCTCTGAAACACCCAGATTCCCAAATTCATGGTGGTTCAGCTCCTCAGGGCTGATAAATCCTGGAATCACTGAATGGTTTGGGCTGGAAGGGACATCAAGGATCACCCAGGGCATGGACAGGGGCTTTCCCCTATCCCAGGTGGCTCCAGCCTGGCCTTGGGCACTTCCAGAGATCCAGGGGCAGCCACAGCTTTTCTGGGAATTCCATTCCAGCCCCTCCCCACCCTCCCAGGGAAGGATTTCTCCCTAAATTCCCATCTGGCAGTGGGAAGTGAGTTTTTAAGGTTGGGAATGGGATGAGTTTTAAGGTCAGGGAATGGAATGAGCTTTAAGGTCAGAGAACGGGATGAGTTTTAAGATCGGGGAATGGGATGAGTTTTTAAGATCAAGGAATGGGATGAGTTTTAAGGTCAGGAAATAGGATGAACTCTAAGATCAGGGAATGGGAAAAGTTTTAAGGTCAGGGAATGGGATGAGTTTTTAAGGTTGGGAATGGGATGAGTTTTAAGGTCAAGGAATGGGATGAGCTTCAAGGTCAGGACACAAGGATGAGCTTTAAGACCGAGGAATGGGACAAGTTTTAAGTTCAGGGAATGGGATGAGCTTTAAAGTCAAGGAATGGGATGAGCTTTAAGGTTGGGGAATGGGATGAGCTTTAAGGTCAAGGAATGGGACAAGCTTTAAGGTCAAGGAATGGGATGAGCTTTAAAGTCAAGGAATGGGATGAGCTTTAAAGTCAAGGAATGGGATGAGCTTTAAGATCAAGGAATGGGATGAGCTTTAAGATCAAGGAATGGGACAAGCTTTAAGGTCAAGGAATGGGATGAGCTTTAAAGTTGAGGAATGGGATGAGCTTTAAGGTCAAGGAATGGGACAAGCTTTAAGGTCAAGGAATGGGATGAGCTTTAAGGTCAAGGAATGGGATGAGCTTTACGACCAAGGTACGGGATGAGCTCTAAAGCTGAGGAATGTGACGAACTTTAAGATCCAGGAACAGAAGGAACCCTCCAGCCCACTCCCCAGCAGAGGTGTCCCCGCTGTCCCCCGTACCTGGTCCGGGAGCGCACGCCGGTGACGGAGGAGCCCGAGGAGTGTCCGGCAGCCCCGGCAGCCCCGGGCTCGCACAGGGGGTTCCGGCAGTAGGAGCTCCTGTTGGGACCCCGGCGGCCCCCGGCCATTCCCGGCACCTTCGGGGGATTCCTGGCTGCTCACTGCGGGCTGGGCTGGGCCCTCACCACTGCAGGGGGACACGGAGCACGTGCTCATTAGCATTTCTTAATTAGGATTTGTTATTGGTAATTCCGACCCTGTCACCGCCCCACTGCTCCAGGATCACCCCAATTTCTCCATGGTTTTTTTATCCCTGTTTCCCGTATTTCCCCACATGGAGCTCCAGCCGTGCTGAGGTGCTGGGAATTCATCACTTCCCAAGGAATTCCAGCTGCATCCCTGAGGTGTCACCCCAGTTTTCCAGGCAGAGACACTCAAGGGATGCTCAAAATTGGTCCCAAAGATCCAGAAATTCGGGATATTTCAGCGCCATTTTGTGTTGGAATTGAAGATTACGCCTTTTTAAATTGTTATTTTATTTTTGGCTCTTCAAGATGGGAAAAAACCCGTATTTTGAGGGTATTTGTTGTTTTATGTTTGGATGGCACTGAGATCAACGGGGTGGGGATTTTATAAAACTAAAACTCATCCCAAGGGTTTTTCAAACTTTCTCTGCTTAACCTCAGAATCCACACAAATGATAAAAAACCCCATTTCCAAGTGAAATCTGGGCTGTGAGGGAACCTCAGGGCAGATCAATGAACATTCCTTTTCCTGCTGGGTCATTTCCAGCTCGAAACACTCTGGAATTCGCATCTGGAGCAATTAAACACGAGCTAGAGGTTTAGAAACTGATCTTAAAGGGGTTTTAAAGCTGATGCTGAGCTCAGTTCTTCAAAATCCCCGTCCTAGAGCTGGATCTTGAGGGACACCTGGGAGCTGCTGGTTTTTGGGAAGTGCTGGGATGGTTTCTGGGAATTACTGGGATGGTTTTTGGGAGGTGCTGGGATGGATTTTGGGAATTACTGGGATGGATTTTGGGAGGTGCTGGGAAGGATTTTGGGAGATCTTGGGATGCTTTTTGAGAGCTGCCGGGATGGTTTTTGGGAACTGCTGGGATGGATTTTGGGAGCTGTTGTTTTTTGGGAGGTGCTGGGATGGTCTCTGGGAATTCCTGGGATGGTTTTTGGGAGCTGCTGTTTTTTGGGAGGTCCTGGGATGGATCTTGGGAGGCACTGGGATGGATTTTGGGAGCTGCTGGTTTTTGGGAGGTGCTGGGATGGTTTTTGGGAGCTGTTGTTTTTTGGGAGGTGCTGGGATGGTCTTTGGGAATTACTGGGATGGATTTTGGGAGCTGCTGTTTTTTTGGGAGGTGCTGGGATGGTTTTTGGGAGGTGCTGGGATGGTCTCTGGGAATTCCTGGGATGGTTTTTGGGAGCTGCTGTTTTTTGGGAGGTGCTGGGATGGTTTTTGGGAGCTGCTGTTTTTTGGGAGGTGCCTGGGATGGTTTTTGGGAGGTCCTGGGATGGTTTTTGGGAGCTGCCAGAGCTCCGGGAGCTCCAAGGAGGCTCTGAAGGAGCAGTGGAAGCTGTGAGGGCACAGCCTGGGGGGAATTCGGGGTGCACGGAGGAGCCACAAAAATTCCAGGAGGGGAATTGGAAATGTGAGAGCACAGCGGGGGCTGAGGGGAAATCTGGGGGGACAAATGGGGGCTCTGGGGGAGCTGTGAGGGGGAAATTCGGGGACACAGTGGGGGCTGCAGGAGAACTCTGGGGGTCACAGCAGCTCTGGGGGAGCTGTGAGAAGGAAATTTGGGGGCACAAGTGGCGGCTGCACAAAACCTGAGGGGACCCCGAGGGCTCTGAGACCCTCGGGGCCTTCAAAAACCCCACCAGGGTATTCAGAACCCGCACGGGAGCGCCTTGGAGAGCTCTGAGGGTGCTCCATGAGCACTCCCCGAGCCCGCGGGGCTCTGAGGGGGCTCTAAAAGCTCTGAGGGAGCTCTGAAAGCTCTGAGGGGGCTCTGAGAGCTCTGAGGGAGCTCTGAGGGGGATCTGAGGGGGATCTGAGGGGGGCTCTGAGGGAGCTCTGAGGGAGATCTGAGGGAGCTCTGAGGGCACTCTGAGGGGACTCTGAAGGAGCTCTGAGGGGGCTCTGAAGGAGCTCTGAGGGGACTCTGAGGGGGCTCTGAGGGAGCTCTGAGGGAGATCTGAGGGGACTCTGAGGGGACTCTGAAGGAGCTCTGAGGGCTCTGAGGGGGCTCTGAGGGGGATCTGAGGGGGATCTGAGGGGGCTCTGAGGGGCATCTGAGGGGCATCTGAGGGGACTCTGAAGGAGCTCTGAGGGGGGCTCTGAGGGGACTCTGAGGGGGATCTGAGGGAGCTCTGAGGGCGCTCTGATGGGACTCTGAGGGAGCTCTAAGGGAGCTCTGAGTGAGCTTTGAGGGAGCTCTGAGGGGGCTCTGAGGGGGCTCTGAGTGAGCTCTGAGGGGGCTCTGAGGGGCTCGGCAGCTCCGGGCGAGGCCGCGCCGCGGGAGCCGCCCCCCTCACCGCGGCGGGGCGGGGCGAGCCGCGGGGCTTCTCCCGCGCTCCGGCCGCTCCCCACGGCTGCCGGCCGGGCTTCCCCCCGCCCGTTCCGCCCGTTCCCTCCCGGCCGCGCTGCCCCGGGCCCGGCTCCCCTCACCCATCGCCGGCCGCCGCTCCGCCTGCGCCGGGCACAATATGGCGGGCGGGGCGCGACGGCGGCCGGCGTGGGACAAGATTCCGCAGGGCGCGAACGCGCACTAAGCCACGCCCCCTGCGTGTGGCCACGCCCCCCGGTGCCACCCCCGGTGCCACCCCCGGTGTCACCCCCGGTGTCACCGCGTGGAAAAAGGGGATAAAAACCCATTTTGTGAGTATAAATGAGTGATTCCTGCCCCCTGCGCGGCTCCGGGCTCCTCCGCGCGGTGTTTCCATGCTGGGATTCTCCTGGAGGGTTTTTCAGAGTGGCCTCGGGGCGGATTTTTCCCGGTTTTTTGGGAGTTTTTCCCGGTTTTTTGGGAGTTTTCCCCAATTTTCTGCGCTGTTTTGGGGGTTGATGCTCCAGCACTGATGGGTGAGAGCCAGCCCTGCCTGGGCTGGAGGAAGAAGCGGCTCCGAAGTGAATGGAAATTGCACCGAGAGGAATTTTCCCGTTTTTTTGGGTTTTTTTGGCTGTCCAGGAAGGTTCGGAGTCCCCATCCCTTTCCAACCTAAATTTATTGAAGTTTCCTTTTCCAACCTGAATTTATTCTGGGATTTTGCAGAGGATAAAAAGAAATCAGGAGCGTCCAAACACCTGGTGCTTGATAGAATCCTCTAAAAGTAGCAGGGAATTTCCCACCACGAAATGAAATTTCTCACCCCAAAATGGAATTTTTCCGCCCAAAATTGAATTTCTCCATCTCAAAATGGATTTTTTCCACCCCAAAATGGAAATTTCCCCCCCAAAATGGAATTTTCTACCCAAAAATGGAATTTTTCCACCCCAAGATGCTCCAATCTGGAGCATTCCCTGCTCTCCTCCTCCTCCTCCTCCTCTCACCCCCTGAGCCCAAATTTCCTTTGGAAGAGGGTTAAGGAAGGGAGAAAATTCCAATTCCAGCTGTTTTTTCCTGGCTCTTCTCGTGGCAGAAGCTCCTCATAGAAATTTCCAATAAATTCTGTGTAATTAATTTCTAATTAATTCTGTGTAATTAATTTCCAATTAATTCTGGACAGGGAATTCCAGCTGTGCTCCCAAACTCGAGCTGGAATTTTGGAGGGATCCATTAAAATAAAAGCTGAAACCAAACCAAAAAGTGCTTTTTAATGAGGCTGAAATACCAAATATCCTGGAAAAGCCGTGGAATTCCCACCCCTGGAGCATCCCTGGAATGTTGGGATGGTGGGAGGTGACCCTGATAGGGAACTGGAGGAGATTTAGGATTCCCCTCCCACCCTAAAACATTCCCTGAATCCAAAATTCCATAAAAAAACCCTCAGAGCCTCTGTCTTTATTGAAATAATCCAAATATCAACGCAAATCCAGGGATCAGGGGAGGAAAGGAAAAGCTTTTTTTTTCCCCAGGAATTTTCCAATCAATTCTGTGTAATTAATTTCCAATTAATTCTGGACAGGGGAATCCAGCTGAGCTCCCAAACTCGAGCTGGAATTTTGGAGGGATCCATAAAAATAAAAGCTCAAACCATTTTTAGTGAAGCTGAAATCTCAAATATCCTGGAAAAGCCGTGGAATTCCCATCCCTGGAATGTTGGGATGGTGGGAGGTGACCCTGACAGGGAATTGGAGGAGATTTAGGATTCCCCTCCCACCCCAAAACATTCCCTGAATCCAAAATTCCATTAAAAAAACCCTCAGAGCCTCTGTCTTTATTGAAATAATCCAAATATCAACGCAAATCCAGGGATCAGGGGAGGAAAGGAAAGGCTTTTTTTTTTTTCCCAGGAAATTTCCAATCAATTCTGTGTAATTAATTTCCAATTAATTTCCAATTAATTCTGGACTAGGGAATTCCAGCTGTGCTCCCAAACTTGAGCTGGAATTTTGGAGGGATCCATAAAAATAAACGCTGAAACCATTTTTAGTGAAGCTGAAATCTCAAATATCCTGGAAAAGCTGTGGAATTCCCATCCCTGGAGCATCCCTGGAATGTTGGGATGGTGGAAGCTGACCCTGCCATGGAATTGGAGGAGATTTAGGATTCCTCTCCCACCCCAAAACATTCCCTGAATCCAAAATTCCATAAAAAAAAACCTCAGAGCCGCTGTCTTTATTGAAATAATCCAAATATCAACGCAAATCCAGGGAGCAGGGGAGGAAGGGAAAAGCTTTTTCCCCCCAGGAAAAGCAGCTGGGACACCTCTGGAATTGCAGCTGGAGCTTCTTCCTTGGATTCACTCAAAACCCAGGGGTTGTGGCAGCTCCAAGCAAAGCCAGGCTGAGGTTTCACACCCCAGGGAAGCTTCTCCCACTCAGGGAATTCCCAGGGAAAATGGGAGCAGGGAGATGATCCCAGAGCCAAACTTCTCCTGGCAAGGAGAGATTTTTTTTATTGGGAAAAAATTCCAGAGAGAAAAGCCAAGAACAAAAGGGGATTTTCTTTGGGATTGGGGGATTTTCTCAGGATTGGGATCTTTCCCAAAACCCTACAAATAACAAGATGAGGATGAAACCTCCAGGAAAAGATTCCTGGCACCTGGGAGCAGAATTCCAGCAGGACAGGGAAGGTTCTGCAGGAATCTCCATCCCAAATCAATCCCTGCATCCCCCCCCCTGAGGGCTGGGGCTGAGCAGAGCCTCCCTCAGAGGCACATCCCAAGCTCTGGGGAGATTTTGGGATCTCTGGGAAGCTCCAGGGCCTAAAAATCCGCCTGATCCAGGGAATGTTTGCAAACCACATCCAGCTCTTCCCATGTATTTCACATTTCCATAAGATTTGGGTCTTTCCCAGCAGCATCCCACAAAATTCAAGGCTGGGTCATTCCAAAGGCAGCGTCACCAGATCCATTTGGGAATTAATTGGGAATAAATGTTTTCCACTGGATCTAAAAGCTGGGCCTATTGGGAGAGAAATGGGAAAGGTTGGTGCAGTGCCATAAAAAAAAAAAGATGGAATCGATAATTCTACTGGGAATGAGAATGGATTTGATATCCAGGCCTCAAATCCAGGCCTGGGATCATTTCCACTCCTGGCAGGATTCAGTTTTTGAGTGCAGGGATCCAGGGTGATCCCAAACCCTACAAATAAAAAGATGGGGATGAATCCTTTGGGAAGAGGCACCTGGGAGCAGAATTCCAGCAGGACAGGGAAGGTTCTGCAGGAATCTCCATCCCAAATCAATCCCTGCATCCCCCCCTGTGGGCTGGGGCTGAGCAGAGCCTCCCTCAGAGGCACATCCCAAGCTCTGGGGAGATTTTGGGATCTCTGGGAAGCTCCAGGGCCTAAAAATCCGCCTGATCCAGGGAATGTTTGCAAACCACATCCAGCTCTTCCCACGTATTTCACATTTCCATAAGATTTGGGTCTTTCCCAGCAGCATCCCACAAAATTCAAGGCTGGGTCATTCCAAGGGCAGCGTCACCAGATCCATGTGGGAATTAATTGGGAATAAATGTTTTCCACTGGATCTAAAAGCTGGGCCTATTGGGAGAGAAATGGGAAAGGTTGGTGCAGTGCCATAAAAAAAAATGATGGAATCGATAATTCTACTGGGAATGAGAATGGATTTGATATCCAGGCCTGGGATCATTTCCATTCCTGGCAGGGATTAATTTTTAAGTGCAGGAATTCCCAAAAATTGGCTCTTCCCTGCTCCTGGTGCTCCTGGGGTAAGAGGGGCTCCTCTGGGAGATTTATAATAAAATTCCCTATAAAATTAGATTTTTTATAAATCCCATGCTCAGGTTGATTTTGGGCTTTCCCAGCATTTCAAGGGTGAATTCCTTGGTGATTTTTATTCCTGGAGCTCAGATTTCCAGGGATCTCAGGGGCTGAAGGGAAGCTGTTCCCAAAGGAATTCTGTCCTTGCTGATGGGATCACCCCCCAACCACTTCCATCATTTATTAAAGGAATTTTTTAGGGAAGAATCTCCTTTGTTCCATCCCTGAGAGTGGATTGGAGCAATCTGGGAGTGGGAAGATCTTCCCTATGGGAATGGGATGGGATTTAAGGCTGCCCCCAACCCCAAATCATCCTGGGATTCTGAAATGCATCCCAGGATCACGGAGGGAGATTCCCTAAAAACAAATTCCAGCAGCCACATCCCATTCCAGAATTCATGGATGAGAAGTGGAAGGGGTGGAACTGGCCAGGTTTAGGATCTACAGCCTGGAATTTTAATGGGATTCATTCCTGAGCCGTTCCCAGAGCTTGGAAATTCCTGAGCCTGAGAATTCCTGAGCCATTCCCAAAGCCATTCCCAGAGCCTGGTAATTCCAATCCCAACTCTGGGAAGCACAGAACCTTTAAGGCAATTCCATAAAATCCAACACCCCCCTGGCTCACAAACCCCACAAAGCTCCAGGGCATGGATTTCATCCCAAAATCCCTAAAAATCCCCCAAAACCTCCCCTCAGGAGCCTCCCCCCCCAACTCCATGCCAAGAGCAGCAGGCAGGGAATTCAATCCCTGGTTTTTTTTTTGGGTGGATCCAAGGGAAAAATGGGAATTTAGCAGCTCAGATGGTGCCACCCCCACGCTGGGAACTCAAGGAGAAAGGGTTGGAAAAAAATCCCCCAAAAACTCACCCGAGCTGGAGCTGCTCCTCCTCCTCCTCCTCCTCCTCCTCCTGTGGAGTCACAGCCCCAAAATCCCTGCAAATTAAAGGAAAAAAAAAATTTAAAAATTAGGAGGATCCTCAATGGAAGCAGAAATTCCCCCAAAAAAAAAAACAAACTCCCCCATAAAAGGAAGGAAACAAAGAGATTCCTGCATGCAATTTAAACATGAAGGAAAAATAAAAAACATGCAACTTTTGAGCTGAGCTATGGAGATTTCACAGAAAAACCGGGGAGGGGGGGGGTTGAAAATTGAGATTTTTTTGATTTTTTTTTTTTTTTAAAAACTGAACAGAATTGGATTTTTTTTTTTTAATTCTTTTTTTTTTTTTAAACATCCTTTATCCTTTAAAAAAAAAAAATCCAGGATATTTATAAAGATTCCTTTTTTTTTTGGCCCACATTTCCATCCCCAGTGCATTTAAAAAAAAAATATTATTATTATTGCTGATTTATGCCACATGGGTGGGTTTAAATGTTTATATATTTTAAATATTTTTTTGTGTGTGTGTGTG
>JAVTVJ010009699.1:0-15010 GCA_034509425.1 Eopsaltria australis | reverse complement strand
TGGGGTGGGGGACAGGGGGGACAGAGCGGGGGTGACATGGCAGTGCTGGGGTGAGCACGGGGTGGCCCTCGGGTGGGGGACAGGGGGGACAGAGCGGCGGTCAGGGGGGGACAGAGGGAGGGTGACACGGCAGTGCTGGGGTGAGGACAGGGGGGACAGGGCTGGGGACAGGGCATGGGACAAGGCAGCGCGGGACATGGCAGTGCTAGGATAAGGACGGGGTGGCCCTGCGGTGGCCCTGGGGCGGGGGACAGGGAAGGACAGGGCGGGGATGAGACCGTTCTGCTGCACCCACGGGTGTCCCCTCCCAGCCGTGGGCGCTGCTGGCACCAAGGCGCAGCCCCCCACCCACCAGGGTGGCCCTGGGGGTCACCCCCAAAGCACCCCCAGCTCATATCCAGCGGGATTCCCCCACGGATCATGTCCCCATGTCCCCCCCGGTCACACTCCAGGCTCCCAGCAGCCCTCTGGGCACGCTCCCAGTGCCCAACTGGGCCAGAACCAGTCCAGGGCAAGAATTTAGGGGGGTCTCAACCCCTCTAGGGGTTAAAAGGAAACACCCGGCAGGGGATACGGGGACACTCCCTCATCCCCCTCCCCTGTCGCCCCAGGGCCACCAGCCGGATCGTCCCCGCGGAGGAGCCAGCCCCTGTCCCCGGCGCGTCCCCGGCCATCAGCATCAAGTCGGAGCGGGTGTCCCCGGGGCTGGGCTGTCCCCCGGGCACCCCCCAGCCCTCCCTGACCAGCCTGGCGACCCTCAGCGAAGCCTCCCGAGCCCCCGGCGACCTCCAGCCCCGCGATGACTTCGCCAAGGGCTTCCCTCCGTACGCGCTGGGGCCGCCGCGGCCGCTGCCGGACGAGCACAGGGTCGCTGTCCCCTCGCGGCGGGGACAGCCCGTGGACGTTTGGCAGAGATAGCGAGGCCGGCGGGGTGCGGGGAAGGGGGAACGCCCAGCTTGGGGGAGCAGCCCCCCGCTTCTTCCCCACGCTCAGCCCTTCGGGAAGCCCCCCCGTGCCCGCGGCAGTGCGGCCGCGGTGACCAGCGGTGACACCGGGCTCCCTGCAGGGTCACTGTCACCCTCCCTGGGGCTGCAGCTCCTTGAGCCCCCCCCTCCTTGGAGCCCCCCAAATGCCACCGAGTCCCCTCCTTTCAGCTCTGTCCCCCAGCCCTGCGAGGCCCGGACCCCGGCGGTGTCGCGGTGTCCTGTCCGGCCGTGTTGGACACCGTCCCTCCCTGTCCTTGCGCCCGTCCCCGCGCCAGCAGCGTGTCCCCAGCGAGCGGGAGTGGCCGGGAAGTGCCACGCGGTGGCAGCAGGGCTGAGAGCACCGGCAGCGGCTCCAGCCCTGCATCCCCCCGGCCCAATCCTCACCCAGGGGGACAGGGGACAAGAGATGGGGACAGGGGACAGGCGGGGTGGCGGGCGCTGCTCCCCCAGCCAGGGGCTCTTTTCTATTTATTGTCTTCTCGCCAATAAAGAGCTGGGGGTCTCGGGGTGTCTGGTGTGAGATTTTTGGGGTCGGGCAGCCCGGTTTGGGGTGGCCCGGTGTTAATGTCCCCAAAGGGAGAGGTGGCCCCCTCGGTCTCAGCGTCGCTGTCCCCCTCCCGTGTCCCCCAGACTCAGAGCCACCTCTCAGGGTGGGTGACAGCCCGGTCACCCCCGGTCTGGTCAGGTTGTCGGGGCTCAGCGGTGCTGCTCCCACCCCGAGGTGACCCCAAAAAGCCTCTCAGGGCGTCTCGGAGCAGGTGGGAGGAGGAAAAAACCCCTTAAAACCGGGATTTAGGGGGCAAGGTGGGGATTAAGGGGGAGCGGGCCCGGCCCAGCTGAGCTGAGCCTGTTCTAGCTCAGGGCTGGGCTGGGTCTGGGGGTTCTGCTGCTTTTTGGGGTGGGGGAGCATCCCCTGGGGTCTGTGGTGTGCTGGGCACGGCCACAGCCACGGTCACGGCCACAGCCACGGCCAGAGGTGCTCAGAGGTGACCAAGGAGGGGACACCAGGGTCCTGCAGCGCCATCACCCCACAGGGACATTTTTTTGGGGGGTTTGTGTAACCTCCAACACCGCGTGGGCACCCCCAGCTCGGGATCAGGCGGGATTGGGGCGTCCCCCACACCCTCCAGCTCCGAGCTGGGCCCCTTCCCTCGGCTGGGGGAAGGATTACGAGCCCCGAGATTAAAACCTGGGCGGGAGATTAATCCTGGGAAGAGTTTGCCCCGTTTAATAGAGCGCCATAAATACCAGGCGGGATTAGGGGCTGTGCCTGAGCCGGGCTGGACCCAGGGCCACCCCCCCCCCCACCCCAAAAGGGTGGCAGGTCCCCTCTAGGGCCACCTTTGGGACCGAGATTTGTGCCTGGCGAGACAGCGGGTGCGAGAGTGGGGGCTGGGGTTGGAGACACTGATTGAATAGCAGCGGCTGCATGATTTATGGTTTGCATTATGGCACGGCTCATTTGAATATATGCTAATCAGGCTTTTTTTTTTTTTTTTTTTTTTTCCCCTCTCCCCCCTCTCCCCTCGTTTTGTTTGTAAGATTTAGATTTGCTATGGCAACCCGCTGGCATGGAAGGAGCGCCAGGAAATGTCAGGGCGAGGTGAGCCCCGGGGAGGGGCCGGGGGCTGCCGGGGTGGGGTGGCGGTGGTGGCGGACGGGGTTAGGGGGGTGGAATTGTCGCATCCCAGCACCGGGGACACGGGGACGGCCGGTGGGACCCGGAGGGCAGCGGCGGGAGCGCCGGGAGCCGCTGGAGCCGCACATGCCAGCCCTGCCTGCAGGTCCAGTACCGCCCATTGCGACACGTCCCAAACTGGGCTCGGGAGGTGCCCTGGGGTGTCCCCAGCGCCGCTTTGGTCGCGCAGAGAGGCCGCTCTGTCCCTTCTGTCCCCAGCTTTTCCTGCCGGGTGTCCCCAGCGCGGGGGGAGAGGGTGGGATGCCCCATGGCACTGCCCCAAAGGTGGCACTCAGGGACAAAGGTGGCACCCAGGGACCGCCAGCTTCCTCGGGGTGACACCGGGAAGCGACAGAGCTGCTGCGTCCGCCACCATGGCCCAGCGTGGCCACCTCTGGCGCTCCGTGTCCCCTTCCCAGCTGGCCCGGGGGGTGGCCCAGTAAATCCCAGTTACCTGCAGGCCCAGCCGGGGGGGCTGCGCTGCTCCGGGGGAGCCGCCGGGGCTTTGTCTCGGCTCGGAGCCGGCGCCTCTCCCTGTGCTGCGGGCGGGATGCGCTGGGGGACTCCGCACCCCAATTTGGGGGCCGGGGACCTTTCCATCGGGGTGTCCCCTGGCTGGGATGGACGGGGTTTGGGGGGTCATCCCCTGCCCAGAGCTATGGGGGAGCAGCCCCTGGCCCCGGATGCTTTGGGGTGGTGATGTCCCCGTTCCGAGGGGACACCCCGAGTGTCCCCACCTCTCAGCTCTGCCCGCACCGGGCAGCACAGAGACCATCCCGGGGCAGGTGCGGCCCCTCGGACCCCACGCGTGATCGCGGGCAGGGCCGGGGACACTCAGGATTGTCGCGGTGTCCCCGGGACCGGGCGCTGCGTGTCCGCCCGTTCCAACCGGGGCCGGTCTCCGCATAACCGGGGCCGTTCCACGCCTCATAACGGGGCAGCACCGAGCCCCGGGGCTGCGGGCGAGCGGCGGCCGCCGCGGCCCCGACGGAACGGAGGTGGCCGGTCCCTCCTGGCGTCCCCGCCGCCTCAAACCGGGGCCGAGCCGGGCACCGGGGCCGCCTCTCCGCCGGTGCATCCTCCCCCGAACACCCACTTTGTTGTTTTGCAAAAGCCCTGAAATATTCATGGCGCTGAGCCGAGCGCCTCTTAATGAATTTTTGATCAAAACTCCATCACGGAGCCAAAATACGCCACCCACTCCCCTAAATCCGCGCCGTCGGGGGTGGGGGTCTCCGGGCCAGTCGGTACCGGGTGGATGGAGCAGCCGGGCCCGGCCCGAGCTCCTTTTACCGGGGGAAGCCCCCGGGCGACCCGGGGGGCTCACGGTCACCGAGGGCGGGGGTCACACCGCAGCACCGGGCACGGTAATTCCGAGTCTGGCCGCAAAATTTGGGGTGCCCGACGCTCAGGCCCGGCCTCCTGCTTCTCCCGGGACTGACAGGGACCGGGCGAGCCCCCGGGAAGCCCCGGTTGGACGGGACGGGCGGTGGGTGGCCGGGGACGCGCGTCCCGGTGCCGCGCAGCTCGGCCGCGAGAAATATTCGTTAATGAGGAAATGCATAAGCGGAGCTCATTAGGGCAGAGCGAGGAGCCCGAGGCCTCCCCGGCAGCACCGAACCGGGGGCTGCTCGTTCCCGGGGCGGGCAGGGCTGAGCGGGGCACCGGGGCGGCTCCGGCAGCGGCACCGGCGCGGTCCCGGTTCGGCGGCGGCGGCCGCGCATCCCGATGGCTCCGGGGGCTGGAGCCAGGCCCGGCCCTTCCCGGCCCCGCTCCGTGGCTCAGGGTCCGCAGGGGGTTGAGTGTCCCTGGGTGTCCCCCCCTCCCCGGGGCCGCATTTGGGGCGCAACCCCCCTTCCCCCGGGGCGCTGCGTGAATCCCCCGTTTTTTTAGCGCTCCCAAAATCCCGGTGAGCCCGGAGGAGCGGGGGGAGCTGGGAATCAATTCCCGGGCCGCTTCCCGAGGGCTTGGAGGTGTCAACCCGCGGAGCAGCGAGGGATTTGGGGTCGAATTAAATAAAAAATAGCCAATTTCTGCTTCATTTCCACGCAATAACCCCGCAGCGGCCGGGGAACGGGGAGCGCCTTCCCCAGCCCCTGCCGCAGCCCCGGGAGGGGGGAAAGGGCAGGAGCACCCCCCAACCCTCCCTCCGCACCCTACGGGGTGCCCCAAATCCCGAGGGACCCCCGGGGAATGCGCGGTGGGGTCCCCCGGAGCGGCAGGGCCGCATCGGCGGGGTCACCGGGATTGCTGTTATTATTATTATTATTACTATTATTATTATTATTATCTCTCTCTCTCTCTCTCTCTTTTTTTTTCTTCCCCAAATAATAAAATCCTCGTTATTTTTAGGTTCTGCTGCTGCTGCCAGAGCCGCCACAACACGACACCCTTGTCGCATCCACCCACAGCACTGGTTTTCCCCCTCCTCCCGAAGCGTCCGGGCTAACGCCTGATCCTGCTCCAACCGCCCGACACCACCGACCCAACCCCGAGGCGTCATTCCTTAACCCGTAGTAAATAACTCACATGCGAGACACAGCAGAGGACACACAAAACACAAAAAAAAAAAAAAAAAAAAAAAGAACGCATTATTCATATATAATATTATATATCAAAAGGGACAAAATGGATGTTTGGGCGCGGAATTTGCCCCCCGATACCCGCCCCCCATCGCCCGGTAGCGGCGGGCCGGGGCTGCCCGGTGCGCTCGGGGGGTTCGCGGGCGTTCAAGCCCCGGGCAGACGTTCCCTGTTTAACCCCACGTAAAAGGCAACGTGATCGCGGGGGGCTCCGCTTGCCAGAGCCCGGCCAGTCCTCTCCGGGAGCCGCAGCGCCGCGATGGCCCCGGGCTCCGCGTCCTGCCCGCTGCCGGCGCCGGTTCCCCCCCGCCCCACGCCCGGTGTCCCGGCGGCTCCGGGCTCCCGCTGCCGCTAAGTCATTAATGGATGCAGAGGTGCGGAGGGAGGTAAATAATCCCCTCCCCACTCCCTTCTCTCTTTTTTTTTTTTCTCGCCGCCGTTTTTTTCCCCCCTTCTCTCTCTCTCTCTCTCTCTCTCTCTCTCTCCTTTGCCCCGCACTGAACTCCCCGCGCCGGGGCAGCCGCCGGTGCTGCCGGTGCTGCCGGTGCCGCCGGAGGGGCAGGGCCGGGCTGGGCGGGCACCCCGCTCCCCCTCCCGCTTCTCCCAACTTGGAGGAAGTCTGCGAGGGGGGACCCCGCGCCTCCCCTTTTCTCGCCTTATATTTTTTATTTATTTATATTTTTTCCCTGGGGGTGGGTGGGGTGTTCTTTGCCCTCCTCCTCTCCCCCCCATCCCGGATTAGGGTCCGGGTGTGAGTGTCGGGGTGGGGGTGATTTGGGGCGGGGAGGGGAGGGCGGGGGGGGGACGGACGGAGGGACGAGGCGTGGAAAGCTGCCCTCCCTCTGGCTCCCGCAGCGCCGGGAACAATGGCCACGGGCTCCGTGGGGACAATGCCCGGCGGAGCCGAGCTGCTTGGGTTGCAGGACACGTCCACCACCGCCTCGGCCACCCCGGGCCCCGGCCCCCCGCTCCCCCGGGGCCCGCACCCCCCACTCCCCCGGGACCCGCACCCCCCGTTCCCCCGGGGCTGTGGGAAAACGCGTGGCCGGGGCTGGCGGGGACACAAGGAGGGAGGAACCACACCAAACTTAGCGAAAAGTGTCCCCACGCCACTCCGGGGGTCCGCACTGTCCCCTCGCGGCTTTGGGGGGTCCCCGCGGAGCCCGGCTTGTCCCCGTCGCCCATCGCGGCTCTCGCCGCGAACTCCGGCGGGTGCTGCCGGCCGGGGGCTCAACAGGTCGGTACCGGGGCAGCGCCCAGGTGCGCTCGGCTCCGCTCCCCCCTCACCACCACCCCCGCGCCGCCGCCCCTTTCCCACCCCTCCAGCAGCTCCCCCTGCGCCCCCCTCATCCCCCGGACCCCCCTCCCCTCATTATTCCTGTTATCCCAAGGCAGCCTCCGTGCCCAAACGCCGGCATGTGCGAGGCAAACAGAGCGCGATTGTTCCGAGCCTGGGAACGCGCGGAGGGGGCGCGGGGGCCGCCGCCCGCCGCCCCCCGCCCGGCCCCCGCTCAGACGCGATTGTGATGGAAATAGGCCTTTTCCCCGCATGCTGTTGAACTTGATGTTGACTCCTTTTCTTTGGAGTTTCACATCTCCTCGGTCACTTGTTTTGTGGGAAAATTTTCTCCCGAGCTTCGGTGTGAAATTAATTAATCGGGGCCTCTAGATGGCAATGGGGACACAAAAGGGGACAGCCCGGGGAAACTCCGGCAAACTCACAAAAGCCACCCCCGGGGTTTATAGCCCCCGGGGCCGGTCGGAGCGACTGCCCTGCCCTGCCCGGTGCCCGAGGTAAGGGGCTGCCGGAGCGAAGTTTCGGTGTGTGCAGCTATTTTTATATTTTGAGGGGGAAGGATTTGGGGTAAAAAAAAAAAAAAAGGGGGAAAAAAAAAAAAAGGAAAACAGGGAGATAAAAAGGGGCGTGGGGAGTGTTGTGTGTGTGGGGTTTGGGGGTGTTGTGTGGGCATCCCCTTCCATCCCTGCGTTGGTGCGAGGTGGTAAAAAAATAGCAAAAAGAAAAAAAAAATCCAAGGTGGGGAAAAAAAATTCCCCACGCAAAGGGCTGGGGCTGAATTCGGCATTTTTGGGGAAAGGGAGAAAAAAAATCATGAATTCTCTTGATTTATCGCTATTTTCCCCCTTCAAAAAAAAAAAAAAAAAGAAGTAACTGGGGGGTGCTCCCGTGCCCGGCTCTGCCCGAGCGGGCACGGCAGGGAATTCCACGCCGTTGTTCCCCGAGCTGGGAAATCTCCGTCGTGAGCTGGAACTGGGGAGAAAAACCGTTCTGCTCCCAGTTTGGACTGGGAATGGTTGCTGGATTCCCGGTGCCCTCTCCTCGCTCGCAGTTTCGGCGGGTGCCGCGCGTGTGCGTTCGCCGGCGGGGGTGGGGGATAAATGGAAAATCAGATTTTTCCTCGGAAGCACTTGGCAGGGCAGGATGTGATGGTTTCGAGGCGCATCAATCTCCTGCAAAGCGTTCGGGGCTTTGGGGGAATATTTTATTTTTTTTTTTTTTTCGCACTGGAACAGGCCAAAAAAATACGAGCGTCAAATGCCACCCCGCTCTTTGTTGCCACAACACCTTTGGGTGGCAGCGGCCGCGGGGAGGGAATTATTAAAATCTGTTAAATCTGTAGTTTCCCCCCGCATCGATATTTTGAGCTGGGAGGGAATTTTGGGGGATTTTCCTGGGGGTTTGGGGACCCCTTTTCCTTGGGATCGCTCCCCCGCCTCTCCCGTGCTGGTGGAATCGAGCCGCGGAGCGACGTGGAGGGAAACGAGTCGTTGTGTTTTAAATGCAAATAATTCCCAGCGACGTTGGAGTCAAACGAGGAGGGGAGAGAGCGAAAAAAAATTAGAGAAAAGAAAAAAAATCGGGGCGGGAAAATGAAAGCAAAAAGACGGGGGAAAAAAAAATCTCGGGGGAGAGAAAAAGAGAGGAAGGGAAATAAACAGCAGAAAAATGCACTTTGGAGAGGGGAGCCGGGCCGGGCGGGAGAGCGGCTCCGGTGCCCGGGGAGCGGCGGGGGTTGCCCGGTGCGAGGCTGCGGTGCCCGGGGAGGCTCCGGTGCCCACGGCAGCCGGTACAGACAGACAGACGGACAGATGGACAGGCACCAGGCGTGGGGCTGCCCCGATGCGAGGGTGATCCCGGCAGCAGAGGCCGTGTCCCGGCGCGGCCCTGCGCTCCCGGTGGGTGTCCCTAATGGGTTGTGGGGCACTCCACGGCCTGCCCGCCGGTGGGACCGGTCCCGGCTGAGCGGGCAGGGGCTCCAGCGCCGCCCACCCCCCGCCCCCGCCGCCGGCCTCGCCGGGAAAGTTGCTCCAAGTTGGAGCGATGGCGGCGGCTCCTCCTGACGCATCTTCTCTCTTTCCCTCCCCAGGTGGGCACGGCCGAGCGGCGTCGCGGGCACCGGACACCGGGCGAGGAGGAGGTAACCGCGGCTCTCCCCCAGCTCTCCCCCAGCGGCAGCCCCGGGACGCGGCCGGTAGCACCGGAGGGATGCGGGGCAGGTGCGGGACCCTCAGTTTGGTGGCGTTACCGGGGAACGGTGGCAACTTCCAGGGCTGGCGGGGAGCGGCCCCGGCGGTACCGCTCGGTGCGCCGGGACAGGGCCCCGCCGCCGGCCGGGCTGCCCGGGCTCCGGTGCTCCGGTGGGAAGCGAGGGGCCCAGCGCCGAGCCCCGCCGCGCTGCCTCCCGCCGAGGCGGCCGCCGGTTCCTGCGGCGAGCGCCGTGCTCGCACCGGAGCCCAACATGGCTGCTGTAGTGAAGGTATTTGATTCACACCGGGGTGTAGGCGAGGGGAGAAGGGGGAGACCGGAGGCACCGGGGCCGCTGCAGCGACCGCGGCCGCCGGGAAACCGGGTACAGGCGGGCCACGAGTCGGTAAGTGCCGGGAGGAACGGGCCCGAGCGGCCCCCGTGCAGCCTCCGCTGCGGACACGCGTGGGGCGGCCGCGTCCCCCGTGTCGGCGATGCCAAGCTCCCCCCGCGCCTCTCGGGAGCGCCGAGCCGTGGGCAGCGGGCACCGGCGAGTGGCGGGGGCCAACCGGGCCGCAGCGACCCGCCCGGGGCCCTGCGCGGTGCCACCGGGCCCCTGGGCGGTGCGAGCGGGACCGGCGGCGATGCTGCAAGCGGCACTCCCGGTGCCCGAAGCGGCCCCTCCCGGAGCCGGGCCCGGGCCGGAGCGGGCTCCCGGGGCGGCGACGGAGCTCGGCCGGTCTCGTTCGTTCCCTCGGCGGAGCTGCGGGGCCGCGCTCGTTGCTGGGGTTTTACCCTTTGGGCAAACACCGGGGCAGAGCCGTGGGCAGCGGGACCCACCGGCACGGCGGAGCGGCGCCGGCACCGGCGGTGCCCGGGCGGTGTGGGCGACAGCGGGGCCGAGCCCTCCGGGGCCGCCGCGGCCGCCCGGGCCCGTGCAGGGCGGAATTTGGGAGCCCGGTTCGGAGGTAACGGCGGCGGCTCGGCCCACGCGGGGTGCGGATCGTGGGGAGGAGGACGGCGGGCAGCGGCACCGGGGCTGTGCCGGGGGACGAGCCGGGAATTTGGCACCGCGCTGGCACCGTCACCCCGCGCTCGGCCGGGCCGCGGAGCACCGGAGCCGCGGGGACGGTAACGATAATAATTAATAGCAGTAATGATGATAATCAATTAACGATCGCTCGGTGAGAGGAGGACCGAGGAGGCACGACCCCGCACGGCCCCGGGGCGCGGCGCCGCCGCCGTTCAGCACCACGGAGAGCGGCGGGGCCGGTGCCCGGTCCCCGGTGCCCGGTGGCGGCGGGAGGAGGCTCCGCTCGCTGCCCGCGATGCTGCGGCCGCCGTGGCGTTTTGGGGGGCTCCTGGCAAAGGCTGCCAGCCCTGGGGATGCCCGGTGAGGGGCACAGAGTCCCGCTGCTCCCGGGGAGCCCCCGGTGCTGGCGGGTTGGCATCGCCGCAGGCGCCGCCGCGACTTCCAGTGCGGGTATTCCATGTATTCCATATATTCCACATATTCCATATATTCCCTATATTCTATAGATTCTATACGTTCTCTCTATATAGGTGTGGATCTATAAAAGGGTGGGTGCGGGCAGCGGGGGCCGGGCCGGGCCGGGTCTGTGCCTCCCTCCCGAAACCGGAGCACCGGCAGCGGAAGCCGGGCCCTGCCGCCCATCCCGACCCGGTGCTCCCGGTGCCCGCTGGAAGCGGGGCCGGCCCGGCGCTGCCCATGGCTGGGGCACGGGCCTGCCGCTGTGCCCGGGGCCGTGCCCGGGCCGCCCGTTGGTTTCGTTCTCCGCCGTTTCACCGGAGCGAGGTGTGATGAGGCGGCCCCGCGAGGGCTGCGCTGCCCGCCGGGCCAGGGCCAGGCCAGGAACCCGGGGCGTGAGGAGGAGGCTGGGGACAACCAGAGGGGACACTGGGGGGGTCCTGCGTGGCTGTGGGTGCGTGTGCGGGGCCGTGCGGGCATCGGGGCGAGTGTGACCATCGGTGTGAGCGATGCACCGGGGCTGACACGAGCGCTGCGGGCGCTCCGGTGAGCCCGGGCACCCCGGAGCGGCTCACGGCTGTGCCCTCCCGGTGCCGGGGAAAGGCCGCTGTGCCCCCCGCCCCGACCGGGGCTGCCCCGGTGTCCCCGGGAGAGCGGACACCGGCCACGGGTGGCCGCACGGGGGGGACGTGGAGCCGGACCTCGGCCCCGCGCCCCGGGCTCTGCCCAGCAGCCCCTCCGAGCAGCGGCCGCGCTTTGTCCCGGGCCAGGAGGGGCTCTCCCAGACTGGGAGGCACAGCCGAGGCCGGGCCCGTCGGGGGGTCCTGTTACACCCGGGATAACGGGTGGTTCGAGCCCCGTTTGACTCGCGAGCATCTCCCAAATTTCCCCTTTCCAGCGGCAGCCGCGAGCGCAGCCCCGACGGGAGGGACCGGCCCAGCCGCCCCCCAGCCCCGCAGCCGCTGCCCCTCCCCGGGCACGGGGGGTTTAACCCCAGCCTGGGCCGGGGGGCGGCTCCGGCAGCCCCCGCCCGAGCGGGGTTAACCCCGGGGCACCGCCGCCTCCCCGACGGGGCGGGCCGGCTGCGGCGGGCGGCTGCGACCGGGGGGGCCCGGGCCGAGCAGACGGGGAGGCCCCCGGGGACAGCGGCGGCCGTGGCGAATGGCGCTGCCCCCCCCGGCGAGGGTGACCCCTGCCCCGGCCCCACGCCCGGGCTGTCCCAGCCCCGCCACTCGGGCTTTGTCCCCGCCGGCCTCCCCGTCCCTCGTCCCGCCCTCCCCCGCCCTCCAGCCAGCCCTGCGCCGCCGACTCTGCCTCAACTTTACAGGCAGGTCCCGGAGGCGCCGGGCAGCGGGAGAGGCACCGGCACCGGGCGGGGATCCCCATCCCCATCCCCATCCCCATCCCCATCCCCATCCCCATCCCCATCCCCATCCCCATCCCCATCCCCATCCCCATCCCCATCCCCATCCCCATCCCCGGGCTGAGCCTCCTCTGCTCCCCGCCAGCCTGGGAAGGATGCGGCGACCCGGAGCCCACGGCGACCCGGAGCGCACGGCGACCGCGGGCAGCGGCGGCCCCGGCGGGATGAGCAGGTACCCCCGGTCCGGGAGCTCTTCCCGGGATCCCTCCCGGGACTCTCCGTCCTCTCCCCGGTTCCCGTTGGGCACCGGAGCAGCCGCTCCGCCGAGTTTCCCTCCGAGCAGCGGGAGTTCCACGGGAACAGCCCCCGCCGGTGCCTGGTGCCGGTGCCCGGTGCCGGTGCCCGGTGCCGGTGCCCGGGGCCGCCCGGCCGGGGCGCAGAGTCCCGGTGGGGACCGAGCCATCCCCGGTAGGGACCGGGGGCTTCAGGGCGACCCTCTCAGGAAAATTCACGGCTCGGAGCCGCAGGAGGTGCGGGATCCCTGCCGGGTTTGCAGGGCCCGGCTGCCGGGAGCGGATGCGGGAGGAAGGGGAGGAAGAGGAGGAAGAGGGGAACAAGGCGGGGGCGCGGGGGGAACCCCGGGGGGGCCCGTCCCTTGCCCAAGCACTTTCCTGACTCAGCAGTTCCGTGCCGGTAATTCCCAGTAATTATCAAGTGGGAGTGGGCTCCGAGCTGGGGCTGGGGGCGACTTTGGGGCTGACAAGGACGCAGCTCCCCGGGCTGGACTCTGTGGGGACACTCAGTGCCATCCCTGCCCTGTGCCACCCTCCAGGCCGTGGTGGCTGAGCCCGCTTTGGGCTCTGGCTCTTTTTGGGGGGCGCGACATCACCTTGGGCTTTTGGGGTGGGCACCTGGGGTCGTGGTGTCACGTTCCAAGGCACCGGAGCCCATCCCTGCCCTCCCACCTTGGGCCTTCCATCGTTTTTTGCGCCGAGGGGACCAAACCCTCGGGGGGCTCCGGTGTCCCCCGGGCCCGCGGTGGCGGCGGCAGCGGCCGAGGCCCCGTCGGGTCGAGACCTGGGTGGGTTTTTCTCTTTGGTTATCTAGCTGTATGAGTGTATGTGATATCATAAAGCTAGAGAACCGAATGTAAAAACCTGCTCGCAATCCTCCGGGACACACGGGCTGCCTGCCCACCGGGATCCCCGAGCCGCCGGGCCCGCCGCCCTCGGCCAGGGGACAGCGCCGAGGCCAGGGGACAGCATCGGGGAGCCAGGGGACAGCGCCCGGGAGCCAGGGGACAGCGCCCGGGAGCCAGGGGACAGCGCCGAGGCCGGGGGACAGCGCCCGGGAGCCAGGGGACAGCGCCCGGGAACCAGGGGACAGCGCCCGGGAGCCAGGGGACAGCGCCCGGGGAAGCCAAACGCGGCCTCGGAGCGGGAATTTCGCCTTTCCTCCCTTTTTACCGAGGCCCAGAGCCTGGTGCCTGTGCCTGGGTGATGGTTTCGCTTCCAACCTCCAACCCCTGGTGCTTTTATTTTATTAATTTTTCCTCTTTTTTTTTTTTCTTTTTTATTATTAGTATTTTTTTTTGCCGCTGCGGTTTTAATTTCCACCCCGACAATTAACGCCGGCTCGCGCCGGAGATAAATGAAAACGGGGCCAGCTCTGAAATAACCCCCTGAGAAAAAAAAAAACGCTGTTTATAACGAAGTGGAAGGAAAGTTGCTTAAATATATTACGGCATGCAAATTGTAATTTAGCACAAACCCCGTTCCCGAGGCCGATTTATCTGCCGGGGAATGGAAATAAATCATCGCCGCTCGTCGCTTCCTCTGCGTCTGCGGAGCGGTCGCAGCTTTGTTCTTCTGAGAGAGAGGGGTTTGGGAGCATCCGAGGGTGCTCGGATCCCTCCGGGATCACCTGTGGATTTGGGAATTCCCGTTCCTTCCTCCCCTCCTGCTCCTCTCCGTCTCCAGGGAGTGTCCGGAGCGAGGCGTGCGGGGCTGAGCGCTGTGGGATCGGCCCCAAGGGTGGTGCTGGGATCAGGGACGGCTCCAAGTGGTGACCCCAAAGGTGGATCCGTGGCCAGTTGTTCCTGGGAATCCCAGGAAGGCGTTTCCAGGTGGTGTTTTTGGGGTGCGGCGTCGAGGGAGGGCCCTCGGTGCTATTCCGATGATCCGGACAAATCCACGTGCTAAAAACATTTTAGGATCAGGATGGGATGCAGGAACAGCACGAGGCCGGAGCGGGGCCTTGCTCCCCCCTCGCTGTGGGGTCTTTGGAGCAGAAATTCCCAGGCTGGAACTGAGAAATGGGAAGGGGGAAAATGCAAAAGCTCAAGGCCCCAAATCCCTCTCTCCATCCTCCTCTCCCTGATTTCCATGGGGGATTGTGTCTCCTCTTCCACCCGGAGGCTGCAGCAGAGCAGGAATTTGGGGGCCAATCAACAGATCCGGGCAGGAGAGGAGCAGATCCCTGTCCTGGATCCCTGGGATCCTTGGGATTCCTGGCACGGATCCTGCACCCCCAGGACACCCTGGGCTCATTGGTTTGGGGCCTTTCCGTGGGCAGGAAGGACCTGGGCTCTGTTTGTGGGGTGGGATAAAGTGGGAACACCCCAAAATGTGGTGTAGGATAGCAAGGAAGAGGTTCCCTATCCTGGATCTCTGGAATCCTTGGGATTCCTGGCACGGATCCTGCACCCCCAGGACACCCTGGGCTCTCCCACTTTGGGGCCTTTTTTCAGGTAGGAAGGACCTGGGTTCTGTTTGTGGGGTGGGATAAAGCAGGGACACCCCAAAATGTGGTGTAGGATAACAAGGAAGTTGTTCCCTATCCTGGATCCCTGGAATCCTTGGGATTCCTGGCACGGATCCTGCATCCCCAGGACACCCTGGGCTCTCCCAGTTTGGGGCCTTTTTTCAGGTAGGAAGGACCTGGGTTCTGTTTGTGGGGTGGGATAAAGCAGGGACACCCCAAAATGTGGGACAAAGAGAAAGCGGTTCCCTATCCTGGATCCCTGGAATCCTCGGGATTCCTGGCACGGATCCTGCACCCCCAGGACACCCTGGGCTCACTGGTTTGGGGCCTTTCCCTGGGCAGGGCTCAGTTTGAGGTGTGGGATAAAGCAGGGACACCCCGAAATGTGGTGTGGGATAAATGGAAGCGGTTCCCTGTCCCCTCTGTGCCTCATGGAGATTCCACACGGATTGAGGCCGGGAATGCTGGAGCTTTGGCCGTGTTGGTGCAGCCGCAGAGCAGCCGAGACCCCGCACTGTGTCCTTGATGGAGACCCCAATCCCACGGGAATTGTGCCCTGTCCAGGGGCTGATCCCACCCCGAGGGGCTGAGTGGACACTGAGAACCTTCCTCGGCTCCTCAGCTCTTCCCTGAGCTCCTCCAAGGGATTTTGGGATGCTGTCGGA
>JAVTVJ010009688.1:0-11610 GCA_034509425.1 Eopsaltria australis | reverse complement strand
CTCTCCCAGCTGCACTTGGGTTTAGTTGGAGAATCCAGGAAAATGAGAAAACTTCAGCAGGGGTTGCTGCCAGCACAGGGGCTCCAAATCCAGGGAATTCATCTTGGACCTGGGACTCATCCAGCTGCACAGGGATGTCAGGAGGTGAGCAGGGCAAGGATGTCACTGTGCTGTGACACAGAGCCAGTCAGTGCTCAGTGTCCTGGTGCCAGTGCAGGGACATGGAGCCAGCAGGTGAAATGATCTCCAGGTTAGACCAGAATTCCAGGATGCCAGGATCATCCCAGCGGATCCCAGCTCAGACAAACGGGGTTTAATTGAAATAAAAAGCATTTTGCTGCCCAGGGCACCGACCATGTCAGGTGTCTTTCAACCCAAGAGCTTGATGGAGAGCAAAGACTATTCCAGGGCAAATTCCTCATTCCCAGTGTAGGGCATTGATCCCTCTGTGGGGTCCTCCTCAGAATAAGTTTTCCTGCTGGATTCAGGGGCAGATCCAAGCTGGGATTCACTTTTCCCTGAGAGCAGTGAGGTCCCTACAGCACCTCTCATCTCTCATCTCTCATCTCTCATCTCTCATCTCTCACCTCTCACCTCTCATCTCTCCACAGATGTGCAGCTGCTGCTGTGACCCGGGCCTGTCCCAGTGGGTTCCCCCTCTGTCCCTGCAGAGTTGGGACCCTCAGGAATGTCCCCTTCAGCACAGGTGAATTTTCCACCAGCACTGCCCATCCCGAGTGCAAAGTTAAGCCACGCCCTGGCTGGGATCAGCCCGGAGCTGATCCAGCACCAACTGCAGCCACCCTGGAAGGCAATTCCAGAGCCAACAGCAGCTCCACCAAAACATCCCCCCCTCTCCATGCGGGAAGATGGGAATGATCAGCAAAGGGAGCGTGAGCAGGTCTTTATTCTCTTAATGAATTCCCACCAAACCCCATTCAAACGCTGCCGCCGAGTGTTTATCATTAAGACAATTATTTGAGGCTGCCCTACTTTTGTCGGGCTCTTTAATAGCGTGGGCCCCTCATTAGCTGTGTACACGGCTAACGAAGGCAGCGAGCTAATTGGCAGCAGCTCTTGAGGAGCTGAAGCAGCCTCATCGTTTGCCCGCTCACGTTCTGCCATTCCAGCGAGGAGCTGCCGAAGATGTTCCCTGATTAGGCTGCTGAATTATGAATTAGGCTCTGCTCCCACTGC
Organism: Eopsaltria australis; assembly: GCA_034509425.1. Classification (NCBI taxonomy): domain Eukaryota; kingdom Metazoa; phylum Chordata; class Aves; order Passeriformes; family Petroicidae; genus Eopsaltria; species Eopsaltria australis. Next base: position 10,413 of record JAVTVJ010009688.1, on the reverse strand, counting down.
AGCTGTTTTCTCCATGTCATTCCCAGCACTTTATTTCCCCATCTGCTTATAAAACCAGGAGCTTGATCCTGCAATAAACACTTCAAATGGTGGGTTTTTTGGTTTGTTTTTTTTTTAGGGGCTAATTAATTGTGTTGCATTTCTTGAGGTGCCCTGGCTTGCAGCAAATTAACAATGCTAATTTTTCCTCTGCTCAGTGCCCAAGCAATCCCTCCAACAGAGGAGCTGGAAAATGAAGAGGATTCTATCAAACCATTCCCGTGTTTCAGCTTCCTCCCGTTTTGATCCTGTCTGTGCACGATGCAGAAGGGGCGTCCTCGTTTGCAAACCATTCCCAAAGCTGCTTGGATGGATCTTTCCAGGCAGGAGCCAAACCAGAACCGTGGCATTTGCACATTCCTGGTGCTCATTCCCGGTGCTCCAGTTGGTGCCTTGGCCTCTGGTCACCATCAACTGGAAAAGGCCCTGCTGGGGGGACAGCTCCAGATGGAGACATGGGAATGGGGAATGGGGAATTGGGGAATTGGTGATGGGGAATTGGGAATGGGGAATGGGGAATTGGGAATGGAGAATGGGGAATGGGGAATGGGGAATGGGGAATGGGGAATTGTGAATTGGGAATGGGGAACTGGGAATGGGGAATTGGGAATTGGGAATGGGGAATGGGGAATGGGGAATGGGGAATGGGGAATGGGGAATTGGGAATGTGGATTTGGGAATGGGGAATTGGGAATGGGAATTGGGAATTGGGAATGGGAAATGCCTGACTGAGCCATGAGTGAGGCTGCACAAATGTAACAGCTGAATAAGAGACTGGGTTGAATTAACGACCCCTCAGAGCCACTCTGGTCCCAGCAATGAGGTGACAAATTGTCCTGAGCTGCCCACACGGAGCCCAGCGTGGATCAGCTCCAGGCCGTGCTGGTCCATAGCTCCTGGCCTAGTTAGTCCCAGCTCTGGGGACTGCAGACAGGGGCTTTGCTGTGACCTCCAAACCCCGTTGAGTTGGGATCAAGTCCCAGCTTGCTCCTGGTTGAAGCTCTCACTCCTGGGCCAGCTCTGGTGACATCGAGGTCACACCAACAAAGGCCACCCCAAAAAGGGCCCAGCCAAGATCCAGACTGGGAATTTTGGCTCCTGACTGGACAATTTCTCCCTGCTTGGGGCTGCAGCTGATTTTCTGACTCTGCTGCTGAATTCTGGTTGGTTTTTGCAGTATTAGAACATTCAGGGCTGGTCTCCTCCGAGTTCAGGGGGGTTCCTTTGGATATCTATTTAATACATGTTTTTTAATGAGCCACATGGAACCCAATCAAGCAGTTAAGCTCCAGGATGAAGGTGAAGTCCTGCCTGACACCAGCCTTAGCTCCATTTCCGCCGCAAAGCCTCAGCTTTACGGGTTTAGATTTGTAAATACTCCTCCTAAACCCAATAAATTAAAAGAGCCCCTGGTGTACCCTCGGCGCTCAAGACTGAACGAGCCCAATTAGCCTGTGAAGAGCTGTTCCCTGCAGGATAATTCCAGGGTTTGGGCCAGTCCATTGTGAAAATCATTTGCTTCTCTCCCTGCTCATTGATGGTTTCTCATTGAGCACGAGGAGCTCCGAAGGTGCCTTGGTTTCCTGCCAGAGCCTCAGTGTTGATTAACTCTGCTCTCCCTTTTTCATCATCCCGCTCCTTCGACTCTTCCCGGCAAGGCGAGGAGCAAGCGCGGCTTTTAAGGAGGGGGAATATTTATTCTGCTGCTCTCTGCTGTTTCCTCATGCCTGCTTGGTGTCCTTTGCTGTTCCAGGGGTGTCTGTGACGTCCAGCCCGGGGCAGGGGTGACAGTGACCCCCTGCAGCAGCCCTGGGGCCACAAATGAACCAGGACAGTCCCTGGAATCGATGTCCCGAGTCCTCCTTCCCTCCCTGCTGTGTGACTGGGTCTGGGAATGTGCCAGGAATGAAGCCAGGCCTGCAGAGGGAAAATCATGGGATCCTGGAATGGTTTGGGTTGGGAGAGGCCTTTAAAGGACATTTACTCCACCCCTGCCATGGCAGGGACACCTCCCACTGTCCCAGGGAACCCATCCAGCCTGGCCTTGGGCACTGCCAGGGATCCAGGGGCAGCCACAGCTTCCCTGGGAATTCCATCCCAGTCTCTCCACACCCTCCCAGGGAACAATTCCTGCCCAATATTCCATCCATCCCTGCCCTCTGGCACTGGGAAGCCATTCCCTGTGTCCTGTCCCTCCAGGCCTTGTCCCCAGTCCCTCTCCAGCTCTCCTGGAGCCCCTTCAGGCCCTGCAAGGGGCTCTGAGCTCTCCCTGGAGCCTTCTCCTCTCCAGCTGAGCAGCCCCAGCCCTCCCAGCCTGGCTCCAGTCCTTGGAGCAGCTCCATGGCCTCTGGATTCACTCCTCAGGTCCTCATCCCTCTTAGCTGGGGCTGGAGCTCCCTGTGGAATTGAGATCTGGCAGGATAATCTGAATTTCTGATGCCAGCCACTCGTTTGGAGCTGTAAAACCCACACCAAAGTTCCACAGAGTAGAAGCCTCCTGGACATTTTCCTGGCAGTGTGTGGAATTTCCCCCATGAGCAGGGGCACCTCTTCCATGGGTATTCCCAGGATTTAAGTGAAGGAATCTGGACATTATCACCATTTCAGTGGTAAATCACATTCAACCCCTAATCAATCCCATTTATTTTATTCTAATATAGGGACCTTGCTCTACTGCACTGTTTCATGTTATTCCATAATTTACCAGTGGTTCTTTAAGTTTTATCCCGTGTAGTAATTAATTCTGATTAAGATCTTTCCTCTGTTATCTCTTGCCTGTTCACTTGTCTTAATAAATAATTCATTTTTATAAATAGATCTGATTTGCCAGCATTAAGAACTTGAGGGACAAAGTGATTCAATTATACCTCCATAACTTCCTTAAATTCAAACTGCTGCCAAAATCTGAGGCCAAGGAAGGATTTAGCTCCACTGAAACCCTCTCTGAAGGAGTTTAAATACACACTGACACTTCTCAGAGTTTCTTTGGAATAATTATCCCTTTCCTGGCATCTCAAACAGGAGAGTGGGCAGGAAAAGCCTCGATTTACTCCTGGAAGGGGCTGAGGTTGCTCTTGTGACTGTGGGGTTTTAAATTTCATGCTGGAGGTAAATTTTGGCTCAAGTTTCTCCTCAGATTTACCAAGGGACCTTCCTCTGGAGCCCTGCCAGGATCTGCTCCCGAAATCTGTGTGAAAACAAGAGATCTTCCCCGTGCAGACAGTGCCACTGGTCAGAAAAAAAAAAAGGGGGAATGCTGAATCCTAGAAATTCCTTTATTACCTTTTTATTGTGGAAAATGTTGTCTATTGCTCCATCCAGCCTGGGATGGAGCACTGCCAGGGATCCAGGGGCAGCCACAGCTTCTCTGGGCACCCTGGAAATGTTCCAGGCCGGGTTGGACGGGGCTTGGAGCAGCCTGGGACAGTGGGAGCTGTCCCTGCCCACAGCAGGGGTGGAATGGGATGGGCTTTAAGGTCCCTTCCAACCCAAACCATTCCGTGAGTCTGGGAAGGAAACAGGAACCTCCAGGCTGAGAAAATTTAAAAAAAGGGGAAAAAAGGAAGATGATATAAAAAAACTGAGGTGGGATTTTCCTTCTGTTCCTCTCCTCACGTGAGCACCTGGAGCAGCAGGAACGGGTCAGCTCCAGAGCAGGAAAAATCAGGAATGTTTTCCAGGCCACTGGCATGAACACAGCCCCCGTGGGAATGATGGGCCTCTATCCAATGATGCCCAAACATCCAATGACAGCAAAACCCACCCAAACCACTTTCAGCTGCCTAAAAATTCCGTCTGTAGAATTCACAGGTGGGCTTGGGAGGGTCGGGACAGACGAGAGAGCTCTGCAGTCGGGTCTGAGAGCAGGAGGTTCATTGTGAAAGGGCGTGGGTGTAGGAGAGCTGCTGGGGGCTGCCAGACACAGCCTGGAGCAGGGCAGAGAGGGGAGAGAGCAAGAGAGGAGAGAAGAGAGAGGAGAGAGAGAGAGGAGAGAGAGAGAGAGGAGAGAGAGAGAGAGAGAGGAGAGAGGAGAGAGGAGGAGAGGAAGAGAGGAGAGGAGAGGAGAGGAGAGAGAGAGGAGAGGAGAGGAGAGAGAGAGAAAGAGGCTAAGAGCTTGCCATTTACAATCCATAAAATCATCTTCTGTGCTGAATATTCTCATTTCATTCACCAATCCAGAACAAAGCTACAAATCTTACACCATTTGCATCCAGCCCATGAGAACTATTGCATCCCCATCCAGTGTTCTATTTGAAACCCTAAAAGCTGCTTTTGGGAGCCTCTGCCAGGTTGGTGGGGTCTGCTCTGAGCCTTGGCCTGTCACAAAAAACAGAGGGGATTGTTCAATCCAAGGGGGATCACCTGCCCTGGCCATGCCATTGTTTGTTCAATCCAAGGGGGATCACCTGCAGTGGCCATGCCATTGTTTTCCAGTTGTTCAGGAGCTGGGCTTTGGGATCTCAAAGCTTGTCTTCATTCCAATCTCGCTTGGAGTTTCTCCATTCTCAGCATCTCTTGCCAGGTAATCACATTGATAAGGCTTTCCTAGTTCATCTTCCAACACCTGTCCAATCAGGAAATGATTGCTGAGGAAGAGCCCCACCTGTGAAGGGGATCCATCCCACCTGGCTGCCCTGTGTCCCACCCAGCCTTGCATCCCACAGCAAATCCCTCGGATGAGCTGCGCCAAGCGGAAGCGCTCAGCCCCCTGCAATCACTGCAGCAGACAGATGCTCATTACTCCTCTTGAAATCTCTATTTTTCATAAATTTCATTTTCGCTGTTTGCAGCTTGGGCTCGTTCCCAAATAAAGCAGGCAGTGATTGAGCCTGGCTTTATTGCTCCCACAATCCAAATTACAGCCATTATCCCAATCTCCCCCCTGCAATTATCCTCAGCCTGCACATTCCATCTCTTTATCCAGACAGACTTTGTGCTGATGGAAGGTGATAGACGGGAAAGCAGCGAGTTCTCTCTGAGCAGCAGATCCAGGGCTGCTGCTCCAGCCCCTCTCTCCCTTCCCAGGATGCAGCTCCGTGATGTTCCCCAGCAATCAGGGACACCAGATAAGCAGAGTGATAAGAGGTGGCCTCAGTGAACTCCAGCTGTTCCTCCAAGGATCAGGATTTCTGAATTTCTTCTCCTCACTCCCCTCCTGCAGGCTGGGCTGGGGCAAACCTGCATTTCATGATGTGCTCCTGTCATTTTATCCAGCCAGGTGGCTTTTCCTGCTCCCTGAAGGACCCACCTTGGACCTTCTGCAGGTGAATTTGCTGCCTCACGCATTCTGGGAATCTTTTTGCCTCAAGATTTGGGTAGAAACAGGAAACACAGGTGTAAACCCCAAATCTGCAACCCCATTGACAGCAAAACCCTCAATGGGGTTCTGGTCCTTCTCAGCTGCCTTGAAAGCACAGAATCCCAGGATGGTTTGGGTTGGAAGGGACATTAAAGCTCATCCAGTGCCACCCCCTGCCATGGGCAGGGACACCTCCCCCTGTCCCGGGCTGCTCCAAGCCCCATCCAAGCGGGAATGTGCTTGGGTTTGTTGGTTTTCTACCTCAAAATCCCCCTTGAACACCATTGTCTCTGATGGGAGGCAGATCTTCCGTGCATCTCCCAGCTCCCAGACTGGCCCTTTTGGAGGAGAACGATCAAGGCTGGGTCACTCCAGAGCTGGAATTAAGTGCAGCCAGGTGAGTCCCAGAGGGATGGGAGTGTCCTGGCCCCATCCTGGCATGTGGAATGCTGGTGCAGAAGGCCCTTCCTGCAGCACAAACATCCAGCTCCACTTTCACCCCACATCCGAAATTCTGAGTTATTCAGGGGGGCAGCTTCCACGAAATAAGTGGAAAATCTCTATTCCTTCCCCCCCTCAGCTCCCTTTTCCCAGGAATCTGCTTGAAAAGCAGTGAGAGCTTCTCTGGGAAGGAGAAGCTGCGCTGAAGAAAAGGAAATAAATGCCCAAATTCCTGCAGGCTGGGTGAGTATTTTTGCTTTAAAATCAAAGGTTGCTTGGTGTTAACAGCTGCTGCTGTGCTTCTGTTTACACTCTCCCTGCTGTCTCCCTCATCCCTGTCTTTTAAGGATGTTCAAGAAGGAGTTTTTGGGTAATACAATTCCCCTGCCTCCCGGTGGAACGAGGGAGACACTCGAGTCCTGTCTCCTGCTACAAGGGGGATCAGTGAAACTGCTCTGCCTTTCCTGACAGCACAACTGAGAGGGATCAGCTCCTGCTGGGGGGAATTAAAACTCCACAACAACAACCCTGGGCTCTGGGCAGGATTCCAAATGGAAAAGGCAAAGCGACCTGACAGACTCCGTGAGCTGCACTGACAGCTCAGGTAAGGAAACTTCAGGGGCAGAATGAACTGATCTGAAATATTCTGCTCTGATCTGCATTTCAAAGTAAGGCTGTGAAATGTCCAGCCCCTTAAGAGGGAACAAACAAATAATCTCAAGAGCAGAAACCACTTTCTGTCCTTCAATGCAAAGGTTAAATGTGTTCAAATCCGCTTCTGTTTGGTTCTGAGTCACGGGGGTGATCCAGCTCCCTGCTCAATTCCTCTCCCTGCAGGGGGATTTTTGGACAATATCCTGGTTATTCCACTTAAGACAAAATACTTAATTTGGGGAGTGGGGTGGTCCTGCACCTCCGAGAGGTGTGGAAGCAGAGGAGAAACCTTTCCTTTGTGTTCCAGTGAGCAGAGCATGAGTGGGACAGATTCCCCATGGATCATGGGACAGATTCCCCTTGGAACAGATTCCCCATGGAACACAGAACAGATTCCCCATGGATTATGGAACAGATTCCCCTTGGATCATGGGACAGATTCCCCATGGATCATGGGACAGATTCCCCTTGGATCATGGGACAGATTCCCCGTGGATCATGGGACAGATTCCCCCAGAACATGGCACAGATTCCCCATGGAACAGATTCCCCATGGATCATGGGACAGATTCCCCATGGATCATGGGACAGATTCCCCTTGGATCATGGGACAGATTCCCCCAGAACATGGCACAGATTCCCCATGGAACAGATTCCCCATGGATTATGGAACAGATTCCCCATGGAACAGATTTCCCGTGGAACACAGGGACCTTGTCCCCCTTTGGAGGTGGGGACCCCACTCCAGGCCTTGCTAATGCTGAATGTGAGAGGCTGTTGAGTGTAAAAAGATGCAATGACTTTGCAGGTTCATTTTCCTCCAAATGGCCCAAACCAGAATAAAACTTCTTTGTTTTTAATCACTGAAGTGGAATTGTTTCATTTTTCTTTTTGGCAAGGAAACTTGAAAACATCTGCTTGGGTTTGGATCAAATTGATTTTTTTTTTTCCACTTTTTAACTCGGTAGTTGAACTGAAAAATCAATTATTCACCCAGCTTTCCTCCCAGCACATGTCCAGGAGCAGAAACTCTGGGTTTTATTCAATAGCAGGTGCTCAGCAATCGGAGCAAATGAGGGTTGGGATAACAGGATTTACCTGACTCTTCCTGTCTCATCCACTAAACCCAGCCGGGACTGCAGGGATAAATCCCAAAGGGTTTCGTTTCTTGGTGTCCACTGAGCCAGTTTGCCTGGATATTCCAAATGGGATCTTGGCTTTGATCCTGGTGCCTCCTGATGTCATTGCTGGGTCTCCAGCCTCTGTTTTGGGGTGAGCAGGAGTTTCCTTGGAGCAGATAACGAGATTCCCTGGAGAGCTCGGATCATTCCTGCCCCATCGTCTCACGTCACAGCAGCCTCCAAAGGGAGGAGATTGCCACTAAATGGGAAACTTTAACAACTGTAATTCTGCGTCAAAATAAGAAAAACAACTTCATCGAGGGCATGTTCCCAAGTAAACAGCTCTGCTGGCAGGAATTCTCCTTTCAGGCATCCCAGATTCTGCTGTCCCTCACATCCCAGCCGTGGTGGGAGTGTCCAGCTCACAGCTGGCGTTGTGCTAAAGGTTTGGCTGTCCAGGATCTGCTCTGAAAGCTCTGCCTCCATCACCTCATTGCTGGAGAACTCCAGGAAACGCAGGATTCCCACTCATTTCCTCTCTCGTGAGAGGATCTAACGAGTGCAGAGGGTCCAGAGGAGCCCCCCTTGTCAATGCTGGGGGTTTTCTGCTTCCTCTGGGTGCTTTGCGGGTGACCCTGACCATGAGATTCCACAGGAATCCCCTTCAGTGCTCGGGTCTCCTGCACACAACGTGTGTGACACGGATGTGATGAATGTGGGACATGGGACAGGCAGGAATGAGCCAGTGCCCTTCACCCTTCTCATCCTTCAGCTGGGCTGGAGGAGCTGGGAGACAAAGCCCAGCTCTGAATCCTGGCCCAAGCCCATCTCTGGCTCCAGCCATGGGTGAATCCTGGTCCAAGCCCATCTCTGGCTCCAGCCACGGGTGAATCCTGTCCCTGAGGGGAGGGTTGGGGTCATTCCCTCTGACCTGAGCCTCCAGGAGGCCTGACCTGTCCCAGCAGGGGCCAGGAGGGTCCTGCTGGCCTCGGGGTGATTTTCCTACTGACTCTGCTGAGGAGGGGAGCGAGCCCTGAGCGTGGGGGCTGAGCCGGGTGGGGAAGGGCTCTCTCCTTCTCCATCTCACCACCTTCATCCTCACACTGAAATCAGCCCCATGGATGTAGGGTCACACCATGGGGGTTGTGGAAAAGCAGCCCTGCAAGACCCAGAATTGGCCTTTTCCCTGGAGGTGACCATGGAAACACATCCAGCTCACCTGAGATGGGCTGGGATAAAGAATGCTGGGTTTGGGACCTTCTGGAGCAATTGTGTGGGAATGTTGTGGTTTGTGCCCTTCCAGGGCATTGTTCACCTGTTCCCATCCCAGGGAACATCTGGGCAATGCTGCAGGGGATTGGGGACACTCTGGGTGCATCTTTGCTGTTTGGGTGAGGCTCTGTCCTGGTTGTGTGCTGGGATTGAAGGGATTGTCCCTGCTCAATGAAGGGCTCTGCACTTCCCCATCGTGTGCAGAGTCCATGCCCTGTGTGCATCCTGCACATGGAACCTTTCTGACACAGTTTGGAGCATTAGAAATCAGGAATTCTTTATTTCAGTGCTGGGCACTGGGAGGACCCTGCCTCTGGTTCTGTGCTGGGTGGCCAGAGTTTTTATCTCCCACTGATTGCACATTCATGAGCCATCCCTGATTGCCTGGCTTTATTTTACACAATCACACCCCTCATCCAAGCCCTTCTAGGGTTCTCTGGGGGTCTGGCTTCAATGTCTGGTGTCCTTTCAGGTGGCTGCTCCTCTCCCCCTGTTTTTGAGGAAGCCCAATCTCTGTTTTCTGCTTTGTCAGCCTTGCAGAGCTGAGCTGGCTCCTGCTTGTGCTTTGCCTAAATCCCACCCTTTATCCACTTCTCCAAGGCTGTGTTGTTCTCTTGTCCTTACCAGGGTCAAACCCAGCTCTGTCCCCATCAGGACCTGTCCCCATCAGGACCTGTCCCCATCAGGACCTGTCCCCATCAGGACCTGTCCCCACTGCCCCTCCCTGGGCCCCTGCTCTTCCCCAGGGTCACTGAATCCAGACGGGTTTGGGTGGGAAGGGACCCTAAATCTCACCCAGTTCCATGGCCTGGGACACTTTTTCCACTCCCCTCCCACCCACCGCTGCTGTTGAGCTGGGAGGTGCCCAGTTTGTGCTCCAGCTCCCATTCCCTGTGGGATGTGATCCCTTTCCCAATGTTTTTTTTGCCCTGTGAGGAGCCGAGATCCAATCCATCACCTGGCAATGGCAGCAGGAGCTGACAGGGAGCTCTGAGGAGAACATAAAGCATCCAAACTGCAGCCTGCAGCTCCTGCCTCCTCCTCTGACCTCCTTTAACCCCAGCCCTGCTCGAGCCTTCCTGGGCTCTCACCAGATTGAAAAGTCTGGCTCGTGAAAGAGCTGGGCAGGAAAACTGACAGGAAAATAATAAAACCATCAGGAGGTGAGAGCAGACGTGTGGCAGGGCCAGCCCTGTGGGGCTCACCACGGGTTCTGTGGCTCCGGTGAGGAATTAAACCTCTCCATCTTCCCGGGGGATGTTCTGAATTCCCGTCTCTGCATCCTCGGGGAAAGACGGACGGCTCCTTTTCCCGTTTCCTCCTCACATGCTGGAGGTGCTGCACAAGGGGAAATGCAGGCTGTGCAGCACTGCAGGGACAAGAGTCACCCTGGGGGGCTCGGTGTGGTCACAGCGTGGGGACAGAGCTGGGACAGAGCTGGGGACAGGGCTGGGGACAGAGCTGGGGACAGAGCTGGGACAGGGCTGGGGACAGGGCTGGGGACAGGGCTGGGGACAGAGCTGGGGACAGGGCTGGGACAGAGCTGGGGACAGGGCTGGGGACAGAGCTGGGGACAGGGCTGGGGAC